>PITA01005974.1:0-104815 GCA_004023965.1 Spilogale gracilis
TGCCCAGTAGTGCAATTGCAGGGTCATAGGGTAGCTCTATCTTTAATTTTTTAAGGAATCTCCACACTGTTTTCCAAAGCGGCTGCACCAGTTTACATTCCCACCAACAGTGTAAGAGGGTTCCCCTTTCTCCGCAGCCTCTCCAACACTTGTTGTTTCCTGACTTGTTAATTTTGGCCATTCTGACTGGTGTAAGGTGCTATCTCAGTGTGGTTTTGCTCTGAATTTCTCTGATAGCTAGTGACGCTGAACATTTTTTCATGTGTCTGTTAGCCGTTTGTATATCCTCTATGGAGAAGTACCTCTTCATGTCTCTTGCCCATTTTTTGATGTGTTTTTCTTCTTTTTGGATGTTGAGTTTAAGTAGTTCTTTATAGATCTTGGATATCAGCCCTTTGTCTGTAGGGTCATTTGCAAATATCTTCTCCCATTCTGTGGGTTGCCTCTTTGTTTTGTTGATTGTATCCTTTGCTGCACAGAAGCTTTTTATTTTGATGAAGTCCCAGGAGTTCATTTTTGCTTTTGTCTCCTTTGCCTTTGGAGATGTGTCATTAAAGAAGTTGCCATGGTCGATGTCAAAGAGGTTACTGCCTATGTTCTTTTCCAGGATTTTGATGGATTCCTGCCTCATGTTGAGGTCTTTCATCCATTTCGAGTGCCTTTGTGTGTGGTGTAAGAGAATGGTCTAATTTCATTCTTCTATACGTAGCCATCCAATTTTCCCAGCACCATTTATTGAAGAGACTGTCTTTTTCCCACTGGATATTTTTTTCTGCTTTGTCAAAGATGACTTGACCATAGATTTGTGGGCCCATATGTGGGCTCTCCACTCTGTTCCACTGGTCTATTTCTCTGTTTCTGTGCCAGTACCACGCTGTCTTGGTAATCACGGCTTTGTAATAAAGCCTGAAGTCAGGTAATGAGATGCCCCCAGCTTTGCTTTTCTTCTTCAGCAATTCCTTAGCAATTCGGGGTCTTTTTTGGTTCCATATAAATTTTAGGATTGTTTGTTCCAACATTTTGAAGAATGTTGGTGGAATTTTGATCATAATGGCATTGAAGGTAGAGATTACTCTGGGCAGTATAGACATTTTGACAATGTTTATTCTTCTAATCCATGATCATGGAATGCTCTTCCATCTTTTTGTGTCTTCTTCAATTTCTTTAATGAGTGTTCTGTAGTTCTTCTAGTACAGATCGTTGACTTCCTTGGTTAGGTTTATTCCTAAGTATCTTATAGTTTTTGGTGCTATAGTAAATGGAATTGATTCTCTGATTTCCCTTTCTATTTTCTCATTGTTAGTGTATAAGAATGCAACTGATTTCTGTGCATTGATTTTGTATCCTGCCACATTACCGAGTTCTTGTATGAGTTCTAGTAGTTTGGGAGTAGAGTCTTTTGGGTTACCGCAAAGAGTATCATGTCATCTACAAAGAGAGAGGGTTTGACTTCCTCTTTGCCAAGCTGGATACATTTTATTTCTTTCTGTTGTCTGATTGCTGTTGCTAGGACTTCTAACACTATGTTGAACAGTAGTGATGAGAGTGGGCATCCTTGCCTTGTTCCTGATCTCAGAGGAAAGGCTGTCAGTTTTTCCCCATTGAGAATGGTATTTGCTGTGGATTTTTCGTAGATAGATTTTATGAGGTTGAGAAATGTTCCCTCTATTCCTATACTTTGAAGAGTTTTGATCAGGAACAGATGTTGTATTTTGTCAAATGCCTTTTCTGCATCAATTGAGAGTACCATGTGGTTCTTTTCTCTTCTCTTATTGATTTGCTCTATCACATTGATTGATTTGGAGGGGTTGAACCACCCTTGCATCCCTGGGATAAAACCCACCTGGTCATGTTGGATAATCTTTTTAATGTATTGTTGGATCCTGTTAGCAAGGATCTTGTTGAGAATCTTGGCATCCATATTCATCAGCGATATTGGTCTGAAGTTCCCCTTTTTGATGGGGTCTTTGTCTGGTTTGGGGATTAGAGTGATGCTGGCTTCATAGAAAGAGCCTGGAAGTTTCCTTCCATTTCTATTTTTTGAAAGAGCTTCAGGAGAATAGGTGTTATTTCTTCTTTGAATGTTTTGTAGAATTGCCCAGGGAATCTGTCTGGTCCTGGACTCTTATTTTTGGGGAGGTTTTTGATCACTGCTTCAATCTCATTACTAGATATAGGTCTATTCAAATTGTCAATGTCTTCCTGTTTCAGTCTTGGTAGTTTATAAGTTTCTAGGAATGTATCCATCTCTTCTAGGTTGTTAAACATATTGGCATATAATTGTTGATAGTAATTTTTGATCATTGTTTCTATTTCCTTGGTGTTAGTCATGATCTCTCCCCTTTCATTCATGATTTTGTTAATTTGGGTTTTCTCCCTTTTCTTTTGGGTTAGTTTGGCCAATGGTTTATCGATCTTATTGATTCTTTCAAAGAACCAGCTTCTAGTTTCGTTGATGCATTCTACTATATCTCTAGTTTCTGATTCATTCATTTCTGCTCTAATGCTAATTATTTCCTGTCTTGTGTGGGGGGTTGGTTTAATTTTTTGTTGATTTTCCAGTTCTTTAAGGTGTAATGAGAGTTGATGTATTCGGGATTTTTCAATTTTTTTGAGTGAGGCTTGAATGGCTATGAATTTCCCCCTTAGGACTGCCTTTGCCGTATCCCATAGGATTTGGATGATGTATCTTCATTCTCATGGTTTCCATGAAGTGTTTCAGTTCTTCTTTGATTTCTTGGTTGATCCACATATTCTTAAGCAGGATCGTCTTTAGCTTTCAAGTGTTTGATTTTCTCCTGAACTTTTTATGGTGGTTGAGTTCCCAGTATCATGGCATTGTGGTCAGAGAATATGCAGGGAATAATTTCAATCTTCTGGTATTGTTTGAGCCCTGATTTGTGACCTAGTATGTGGTCTATTCTGGAGAAAGTTCCATGTGCACTTGAGAAGAATGAGTATTCTGCTGTTTTAGGGTGGAATATTCTGAATATATCTATGAGATCCATCTGGTCCAATGTGTCATTCAAGGCTCTTGATTCTTTGTTGATTTTCTGTTTAGATGATCTGTCCATTGCTGAGAGTGGTGTGTTAAGATCTCCTACAATTAATGTATTTGCATCTATATGATTCTTTATTTTGTTTAACAGTTGGTTTATGTAGTTGCCTGCCCCCATTTTGGGGGCATAAATATTTACAGTTGTTAGATCTTCTTGATGTATAGACCCTTTAAAAATGATGTAGTGTCCTTCTATGTCTCTGACTACAGTCTTTAGACTAAAATCCAATTTGTCTGATATGAGAATCGCTACCCCGGCTTTCTTTTGGGGTCCATTGGCATGAAAGATGGTCTTCCATCCCCTCACTTTCAATCTGGAAGTGTCTTTAGATTCAAGATGAGTCTCTTGTAAACAGCATATGGATGGGTCCTGTTGTTTTATCCAGTCTGCAACCCTGTGTCTTTTTATGGGAGCATTTAGGCCGTTCACATTGAGAGTGATTATTGATAGATACATTTGTATTGACATCATGTTGCCTGTGGAGTTCATGTTTCTATAGATTACCTCTGTACATTTCTGTTTTGTGTCGTCTTGGATTCGTTTCTCCTCTATAGAATCCCTCTTAGTATTTCTTGTAGTGCTGGCTTGGTGGTTGCATAGTCTTTTAGACTTTGGTGGTCCTGGAAGCTCTTTATTTCTCCTTCCATTTTGAAAGTCAACCTTGCTGGATACATTATCCTTGGTTGCATATTTTTGTTATGTAATTTCCTGAATATGTCTTGCCAGCCCTTTCTGGCTTGTCAGGTTTCTGTGGAAAGGTCTGACGTTATTCTGATGGTCCTCCCTCTATAGGTAAGGGATCGCTTTCCCCTAGCTGCGGACATATTCTTTGGTTTTATGATTCACAAATTTCACTATTATATGCCTGGAGGTTTTTCTGGCCTCATTGATCTTGGGGGGTATCCTCTCTGCTTCTAGGACATGAACATTTGTTTCATTCCCCAGATTTGGGAAATTTTCATCTATGATTTATTCAACAATCTTCTAGGCTTCTCTCTCTCTCAACTCCTTCGAGGATTCCAATAATTCTGATATTGGAGCGTTTCATGGCATCATTTATTTCCCTTATTCTGTTTTCATGGGATTTTAGCTGTTTGCTCCAAGACTTCTCTTGCTCCTCCTTCTTAATCCATCTGTGTTCTAAATCACTGATACGATCTTCAGCTTCACTTTCTCTGGCTCTTAGTCATATTTAAATTAGATTGCATCTCATCTATAGCCTTTCTAACCTCAGCTTTCACTTCTGTTGCTATGGCTTCCACTTTGAGACTAATGTTCTTTTCTAAATTAGCCATTGCTTGGACGATTGCTGCCCTGAATTCCATTTCTGTCATATTGTTTATTTTTCATTTCCAGTAATTCTGTGACCAGGGTTGCAGTCTCGGGGTTCTTTTTCTGTTGGATGTTTCTTCTCTAAGTCATTATGGTGAGGAGTGGTTGAGGGGGTATATAGCTAAATATATCAGCCACTATCTAGGTGGATTGGTCGCTGGAAGGTTTTGGAGCAACCAGAATTCACCACTGAAAAGGGAGGAGAAAGAAAAAAGAAAATGGAAGAGAGGAAGCAAGAAAAGAAACCCCTGCCAGAGTGAGGCCCGGTGGTAGGATTTATATGGTACAAAACTGTTACAGGGTTAAGAAAAGGGCTATCAAGGGTAAATGGAGAGATCAAAAAGCGAAGCCCAATCTATATGACCTCCAAGACGAGTATTTATATAATACAAAAGCAAAGACAATTACACAGAAACACTGACAGACTAGAGTAGGAAGGTGAGGACAGACACTCCTTCTGGGCAAGGAATGCGTTTCAGACGCTCCCGAGTTTGTCTTGTTATTATTGTTGTAGGAGCCCACTTTCTTAAAGATATAGGGAGATTAGAACTGGTTGTATATAGGGGTAGTATTGAATAGGGATGTGGGATTAACTTGAAGCTTATAACTACATGTATATGTAAAAGAGAGAATAAAGGAAAGAAGAGAGAAGAAAGGGAAAAACAGAAAATAAACAGGGAAACAAGAGGCAATGACAATAGCAGAAAATACAGGAATGTGTTTGATAAAACTTCAAGGTAAAAAAAATGTTATGGGATGTTGTATTGAGTATCATGATGTGATAAAGGGGGGTTAAAAATTGAAGAAAAACTGTGAGAATGTATTTTTAAGTTTAAAATGGAAGCTTAAAAGTAAAAATAGAAAAAAGTTAAAAAAGAAATAAGGTGTAAAACTGTATCAATAAAGTGTAGGGCTTTTGGTACTTGTAGTCAGTGCCAGGAGTTTAATAAATTGCCTTTCCCCCTGATGTTGTGGTTTTACAGTTTGAGTGTTGTCCTCCTGTGCTTCTGGCTTGCTTTCTGCGGGCAGGGTCTGCCACGCTGTTTTCAGTCCGTTCTACCTGGGCTCTGTCTCTCCGTCCCCTTGCTAGAGACTGGTCTCAATGGTAACCAGGTTGTCAGGTTACAGTTCTCTGATGGGGGAGTGTTGTTCTTTTAAGTCCTTTTTCAGCTGCTGAGGAAGTCAGGTTGGAGCAAGATATCTGCGCCCAGACCTCCTTCCCAGAAAGAGCCTCTACACAGAGAAGGGCTCTTTCCCGCCTCTCGGTTGGCAGCCTGTCACAGCCGGGCAGGCGCAGATGCTGGATTGATTTCTGCCCAAGCCCCCACTTGTCGCTTCACTCGTGCACCTCGAAACCACAACTGATTTTGGATAGCGCGACCTTGTCTGTGCCAAGGGACCCGTGGAAGTCTGCAAAATTACCTTCCTGAGGGGTCCATGCTTGGTCCATGGGATGGAGAGAAGCAGGAAAGAAAAGCAGTGGAGGAAAGGAGAAAAAAGAAAGAAAGAAAGAAAGAAAGGAAGGAAGGAAGGAAGAAAGAAAGAAAGAAAGAAAGAAAGAAAGAAAGAAAGAAAGAAAGAAAGAAGAAAGCGGCAGAAAAATAGACTCCTGGCCCACTGTTTTCGCTGAGATCCTTTGTGCTACACAGGGCACTCTTGCTCTCTGCGAAACCCTGCTCCTCTGGCTTAAGCAGTGGAGAGATAGACTCTGCACCCCAGCCCCTCTACCTTCCCTTGAGCCACTGGGCACTTCCTCTCCCTGTGGATCCCCGTGTCCCCGCTGCCCCGGCGGAAAAACAGACTCCTTGCCACTGGTTTCACTGCGTTCCTTTGCCCCTAACAGGGCACTCTCTGTCCCTGCAGGTCCCTGTCTCCCCAGTGCTGTGGCGAAAAAAACTCCACGCTGCCCACTCTGCTGCGTTCCCGGTTCTGTCTCGCCCCGAATCAGACCATAATCTGCTGTTATTCCCAGAGCACAGAGCACTTTCATGCTGGGGTATTTGCTTTCAATGGTTCAGCTCTGCAGGCTTCCTCCCCTACACCCCTGTCTCTGGGGTAAGCCTCTGGTCGCTCTCATTTGTTTCTACCTTTTTGCCGATGGTCTTTGTCTCCCGTGGTGATCCAGAAGCGCGAAATATCACATTTCAGGCTGATTTCATGGGTGCTCACAGTGGTCCTGTAGTGGGTTTTTTTGCTGGAATTGAACTCACTTCAGGGAACTCTCCGAAATGTGGTCACCTGGCCTTCTGCCATCTTCTTCTCCCCCTAGAGGAATAATTTTGAATCACTAGTGCTAACTTGGGATGGTTAAGTAATAGATTAAGTAATGAAATATGATAAATTCTTGACTACTGTTATACTGTTTAGTAGGATTTGGGTCTACTTTTAATATTACTTTAAGTAAATTAGGATTTACTTTTAATTTATTTCATTATATTTTCTCATACATTATAATTTTTTCAGTCGTTAAATTTCATTTTTTAGGAAAATACAAAAAATATTATTTTATAAAAGAAAATTTATATGAAAATGGCATTGAATTTACAAAAAAAAATCAACTTATCTTTTGAAAAGAGTAAGATATTTCCCAACAAAGCATATTCCAAAAGGAAGTTCAGAGATGTTCTTAATTGGAGTAAGATAATCAAACACACAGACTTCTAGTCAGAATTAACATCCATTTGTAAAAGAAGTTCAACTAAAACTCTTTTTTTTTTTAATTTAAAGGGTAAATATTTCTTTCTTTCCTTCTTTCTTTCTTTATTTATTTTAAAGAGTTTATTTATTTATTTGACAGAGAGAGAGAGATCACAAGTAAGCAGAGAGGCAGGCAGAGAGAGAGGAGGAAGCAGGCTGCCTGCTGAGCAGAGATACCCAATGGGGGCCTAGATCCCAGGACCCTGAAATCATGACCTGAGCCAAATGCAGAGGCTTTAACCCACTGAGCCACCCAGGCACCCAAGGGTAAATATTTATTAAGACAAAGACTGAGAGAGTAGCTAAAAATTTCTTTCATTCTTCAACATTTTTTTGTCATAGAATGAAGACATCATGTCAATGGCTTCTCTTTAAAAATTACCTATACAAAAAAATATGCATTCATTTGATAGTTGATTTTGTGATGACTACAGGTCAGAAAATTTTATTTTATTTTTACAAATAATGTTTTTGTAGGAGTCTCTATCAGTTTCCCATTCCTGCATCCTATCTTCCTTTCCAATTTTCTTTTATCTAGTTGGTGCCTGCTTCCAAAAGAATTTAAGAAAGAAACATTGACTTCTTGATCTAATTTTTTATTTATTAGCAAGTTACGTATTCAATATTTCTCATATTCCACTACCATATACTCAGTTGTTAGCAATAAAGACCAATATATGATCTCTGCAGCATAATACAGTGATACTATGAAATAAAAACAATGATTTCCAGAATGTCATTTGCAGTATTTACCATGACATTTAGAAGCAAGTGTAAGCCTTTGAGACTTAAACAAAATCTTTTGACTTGGATTCATTTAATTTCACTTTGAATTTTAGACAATTTGCCCAAGCGGCTTAGAAACATAATTTATGAATAGCTCAATAATTCTCAAATAATTTGATTTGTATAAAATATTTATATGAAGTGATTTTTTTCCCCTGGAAGGGAAGAGAATAGAAAACATGTTTCCACTAGAGTAAAGTAAGATGATTCACAAGTATTTCTTGGTTTACACAAGAGAACTCAATTTATCTTAATTCTAATATTTCTATGTATTCCTCACTCATCGATGTGCCATGGGTGGGAGAAAAATAGTAGAAAAAATTAAAAATTTAAATGGCGTCAAACCATTTTATGTAGCTGTTTTGAAAACAATTGAAGACATTATGCAATGTTGTTTAACAGACTAGCTCTGATGTCACCATATTAAAGAAATTATTTACTGGGGTTAAGCAGAGTTACTGGAGGAAGCTAAGATAAGTTTTGGTAAAATAATAGTATTCTTGCATGTGGAAAAAGTAAATGTGTCCCTATCTCCATTTGCCTCTTCTTACCAAAATGTCATTTTGCTTTCTCTTGACTTCTGAGACACTTGGCTGGTTCCCTGGAAAGGCTGGACACCTGCCCTATAATTATACACCATTATCATTCTTTCAAAATATTTCACAGAACTGTGTAAATCACTGGTCAGAATTAGGAGGTAGGCCAGACTCAGCAGAGTCTGAATTTCCATTATCATGTTTCTCTTAATGTGTACTTCCTGACAAGCCCTCGTTACCAAGCAGGAAAGATGGCTATCTTAATAAAATTTTGTAACTTGCAGTCTTCATATTTTGCTTCTCCCCTTTCTTTCCCTTTACTTATTTGGGACCATTTCATCTAAATCATTGCTTGTTGGACAGTCCTTTGTGAATCATAATCTGCTCTGATACCACTATCAGTGAAAATGGTGCTGTAACATTTATGTCAAGGCTGAGGTTGTAATTTTTGACAGTAATGTTACTGGGCTTGATCTAAAACTCTCTGTTCACATTGACAGAGCTGCCTGTCAGAATCCCTCCTGCCTGACACTTTTAAGTGACTAAGGACCTGGTGGGATTCACTCTAGGGAAAAAATCTCATTCCAAGTTCTCCCATTAGATCCATGGCTCATCTGAAAGCACTGCCCATGTTACCAAGAGATAAATGAAAGTATAAAATCAGGGACTTGGGTCAGCAGTAGGTTGCTGTATAATGTTCATAAATATCTGTGGAAATAAAATACACCAGTGGTGAAATTTTCCTGAAGGCTGGATCTTGTCAAGATCCCAAACATAAATCTTAGCCCCCATTAAAGAACATTGGTCTTACTTCCTGTTTCAAATACTGTATTTCAACATAGCTTACTTCTGGTTTAAAATTGGAAAATTATGCTCTCAAATTTTATGTTTTGTATGATTAAAGTGCTTCATTTTGAATGTTTCTGCTATATCATACTCATCGCTATGCCCCAAATGTGTTGTGTTCCTTCCCTCCTTCATTTTTGTAGTCAAATATTTCATCTTTCCAGAAATTACTTCCACCTCTTTGTAACTATTAGATTAGCACAATTTAAAGAAGTATAAGATTACACAAAGCTATAGAGTATTGGCAAAACTGGTAAACTCATATTGCTCATGACACTGCAAATTGGTATAAGTCTTTTCTAAAGCAGTTTGGGATCATGTAACAAAAGCCAGGAGGGGGGGTAATGTGTGTGTATGTATGAGTGTATATATATACACTTTTCTCAATAATTCCACACTTGGGAATACATTCTAAGAGGATTATTCAAAATAAGATAAAAGCTTATAATAAATACAAAAACATTCTTTGCCACATTATTTATAACAGTTAAAATTGGTTATAAGTAAATGTCCAATAAAAAAGGGCTAAGGATATTATACTACTTCAAATTGATTAAATTGTATGAAACATTAAAAGATACCAAATTCAGTCTATTACTTGCTAACTCTGTGACCACACCTGCTTAATCTCCCTTTTGAATTGCTTCTTTTTGTGGAGCCCAATATAAACATCCTCTAACTGTATTTATGCACTATTCTGGGATGCAGCACCACGGAGAATCCTACCATCATAGCACACTTCCTACTATATTATGAGTATGACTTCACTTTTTTTCCCACCAGACCATAAACATTTTGTAGATAAAAACTGTGCCTTTTATCACTGTATTCTTGGAACCTAGAATATTATAGACTATCAATAAGTATGAACTTAACTGACCCACACTAAAAACAAATGCAATAATTTCTTGGTGAGTAACAAAAGCAAAATACAAAAGAATATTTATAATATTGTGAAAGATTTAAAGGTATTGGTTATTAGAACAGGGAGTCAAGTTGTACAAAGAAGAATGAAAATAATACCAGAATTAGATTTCTGTGATTATGAGTAATTCAAATGTTAAAATTTCCTTCACTGTTGCTATAAATAAAAAATTTAAAATGATACTCTGTTCAATACTTAATTTTACATAATAGTTCTATGAACCAGACTCTTTAAAATGAGGACATTACTTTTTTTACTTTGTTTTTTTACTTCCATTTTCTGTGAGTCTATGACATCTAAGAGTCGGATCCCTTTAATAAGTCAATAAATTGATCTGAAATACAGCTTATTTATCTACAAAATGGAGATAATAATATCAAACTAATGATACTTTTACAGAAGCAAGACAATCTAGTAAATATGTATACAAATAGGATGGAGGAGCTCTTCTGTATCCAGGGAAGAGGTGACACTTCTAGAAAAATTAAGTTCAAAGTTCCTATGAGAGTCAGAAATACTGGGAAAACATAAGATCTGATTTGCTTTTAGTCCCCAAGTAGTTACCTGCCTTGACACTCAAATTGGAGAGACTTCAACTACCTATCAACTCTTTTTCCTTAAAGGTTGATATAACA
This sequence comes from Spilogale gracilis, assembly GCA_004023965.1. Taxonomy (NCBI): domain Eukaryota; kingdom Metazoa; phylum Chordata; class Mammalia; order Carnivora; family Mephitidae; genus Spilogale; species Spilogale gracilis. The sequence continues at coordinate 10,817 of PITA01005974.1, forward strand.
GAATTTTTTTAAAAACTAGACTTCAGAATGCAACTGATTTCTGTGCATTTATTTTGTATCCTGCCACATTACCGAATTGTTGTATGAGTTCTAGTAGTTTGGGGGTAGAGTCTTTTGGGTTTTCCACATAGAGTATCATGTCATCTGCAAAAAGAGAGGGTTTGACTTCCTCTTTGCCAAGCTGGATACATTTTATTTCTTTCTGTTGTCTGATTGCTGTTGCTAGGACTTCTAACACTATGTTGAACAGTAGTGGTGAGAGTGGGCATCCTTGTCTTGTTCCTGATCTCAGAGGAAAGGCTGTCAGTTTTTCCCCATTGAGAATGGTATTTGCTGTGGATTTTTCGTAGATAGATTTTATGAGGTTGAGAAATGTTCCCTCTATTCCTATACTTTGAAGAGTTTTGATCAGGAACAGATGTTGTATTTTGTCAAATGCCTTTTCTGCATCAATTGAGAGTACCATGTGGTTCTTTTCTCTTCTCTTATTGATTTGCTCTATCGCGTTGATTGATTTGCGAGTGTTGAACCACCCTTGCATACCTGGGATAAAACCCACCTGGTCATGTTGGATAATCTTTTTAATGTATTGTTGGATCCTGTTAGCAAGGATCTTGTTGAGAATCTTGGCATCTGTATTCATCAGCGATATTGGTCTGAAGTTCCCCTTTTTGATGGGGTCTTTGTCTGGTTTGGGGATTAGAGTGATGCTGGCTTCATAGAAAGAGCCTGGAAGTTTTCCTTCCATTTCTGTTTTTTGAAAGAGCTTCAGGAGAATATGTGAGGCTTTACTTGAGCTTGTAGTTACTTGTCTCCAGTTCCACAGAGCATATCAAGTCAGTTAGGTTCCACTGATGTATTGATGACTTAATAGAACTCAAAGTGGTCATCTCATATTTAAAAATATATGCATAGTAAAATCTAATATTTTTGGTATATATTTCTCAATTTTCATAAATACATGCAGCCATGAAACTACCAACACAATTAGGATGGTGGGTAGTTCCATCAATCAGAAAAATTCTTTCATGTTGCCCCTTTATAGTTAATTTCTCTCTAATTGTCTCACTGGTAACCACTACATTGCTTTGTATTTCTGTAATTTCAAATTTTCAGAATGTCATGTACATGATATCATACAGCCTTTGGAGTTTGGCTTCTTTAACTTGGCATAGTGCCTTTGAGCATCATCCATGATACTGATGTATCAGCAGCTTGTTGATGAGTAATATTCTATTGTATGATTGTAGCCCAATCAGTTCATTTTTTTTAACAGTTTAAGGACATTTGTGTTGTTTCTTGTCTTTCACAATGACTAAAACTGCTTATATAAACATTCACGTACAGGTTGCTGTGTGAACATATGCTGTCATTTCTCTTGAGTAAATTCTTAAGGGTTGGATTGTCTAGTCATATGTAAATGTATACTTAACTTTGTAAGAAATTATCTTCCAGGGGCGCCTGGGTGGCTCAGTTGGTTGGGCGACTGCCTTTGGCTCAGGTCATGATCCCGAGACCCAGGATTGAGTCCCACATCGGGCTCTCTGCTCTGCAGGAAGCCTGCTTCTCCCTCTCTCACTCCCCCTGCTTGTGTTCCTTCTCTGGCTGTGTTTCTCTCTGTCAAATAAATAAAGTCTTTAAAAAAAAAAAAGAAAAAAAGAAATTATCTTCCAAACTGACGGTACCATTTTGCGTTTTTACTCTTGTGTTTGACATCCTTCCTAGTATTTGGCGTTATCAAGTTTGTTTTCTTTTTTCCAATCTACTATTTGTGTAATAGTGTTTTATTGTGGGTTTTATAGTACTGATGCTGAATATCTTTTCATGTATTTATTTGTCATTAGTACATCTTCTTTAAGAGCTGCTGTTTAGACCTTTTGTGTTACTTTTTAATGAGCATGTTCTGAATGATGAAGCAATCACTATGTCCTCACTACCCATCCCATCAGGAGGCTATAGAAAATCATTTTGAGGCAACAGAAAATCATTTTGAATTTGGATCCATTCAGCTGCTTACTGAGGATCTACTCAAGAAATGTCCATTCAATGGGAGAAAGGGATGAAAACAGACTGGGTGAGCCTCACAAAAGCTCATCCCCTACTTCCTAAGTTCTGTAATGATCTTAAGTTCAGTGAAGTGCCAACTTTGGCAATGGAATATTGTATCAGCTTTTTCAAATGAGATTCTGCATTATTTTAATGTAATCGATTCTAAAATCAAATGTACAGAACGGTGATTAACAAACCAGAAAATGCTTAAGAAGTTATTTATTCCCTCTTCTGCTAAGGCTCCTTTTGCTAATGCAGATAAGTCACTAATATTGGGGACATTATTCCACCTAAATATTTACTGAAGGTTTACTATGCATAAAACACTGTCTTAGTTACTCAATAAATATTTGTTGAACTGAGACAAATATATACAGCCATACATTTTCTAAATGAAATCTATAACCTGTATTAAATCATTCAAATATTTCATATCTAAAAGTCACACTGGGACTTTTTACTAAGCACTAATAGCATGCTAGATATAATAACACCCTAGATGATTGAAGAGATGAAAAACATAACCCCAGACCTCAAGAATTTCTGATCTTGATTGGAAGACATACATACATGAACCAGAGGACAAAACATGCACAAAAAGTGCAAAGTAATATATTGGTGCTTGTGCAACTGCAATGATTGAAATGATATAAACCATAGGAAAGAGTTTTCCAGCAGGGATGGACCATTATAGAGGCATGAAGGATGGAGATGATAATAAATTCTTTCTTGGGCCCAAAGCACAAGGGGATACAAGAATCAACATGGAAAAGACAGTGAAGAAAAGGAGTATCCATTAAGTCTGGGAACAAAACCTATCACCCAAGAGAGGAAAAGAACAGGATGAATTTGGCCGCTATGCTGTGCATTAGATGATACAGCTATAAGCAGCAGGGAAGACTTCCTAGGTACACAGAGCACATGGGCAGGGGACTAGTGCCAGCAATATTTAGAACAGCAAACTGAAGAACAGTAATGCTAAGATACTCCCACAGCCAAGAGACTTGGTGATAAGACTGACAGCTAGACATGAGCTCTGGAAGAAGGAAGAGGAGAAGGAGAAAGAAGAAAAAGAAAATGTTTCAGTGCATAGTAATAAGGACCAGTACAAAAGCCTCATCTTCAGGGTGCCTCGGTGGCTCAGTTGGTTAAACGACTGCCCTCGGCTCAGGTCATGATCCCGGAGACCCGGGATTGAGTCCCACATCGGGCTCCCTGCTTCTCCCTCTCTCACTCCCCCTGCTTGTGTTCCCTCTCTGGCAATGTTTCTCTCTGTCAAATAAATAAAATCTTAAAAAAAAAAAAAAAAGAGCCTCATCTTCAGCTTTGATCAGATGAACACATAACCATTTTAAGGAATGAGTATATGAAGAAAGTCCTGTTCTAACCATGGGACTGTAAGAGCACATCTTTGGGAATTCATTCATGGGACAAGATGAAACCTTGAATGGAGTTAAAGTGAGCATAGCTGAGAGAAGCTAGAAGATACTGAATCAAGAGAATCAATTTCAAATTTACATGAATGAGCATGACTGAAGGACAAAAAAAAAGTGATAGTTTTGATACCTGATTTTCAGGATATTAACAAAAGAAAGCTTAGGACATCCTCTTTTAATATTATATTTTGCCTCCACTTAGAACCCAAGATTGTATTTTGTTTCACTGGTACAGAGCTAGTCATTTTCAACTAGTAATTATATAACTCCTTCCTCCTCCCCAAGGAAAGAGTCATTTTACAAATGCAATATACAAATAAATAAAGGCACCAGTGAAGCTAGACCTACAAGCTTTTAGAGAGCTGATAAAATTTGATTAAATTCTTCTTTTGTTGTTATTATGTTTTCATCACCTTTGTCATTGTGTCTACACTTCTGAACTCCATCTGGGAGCAGCAGTAACAAGGTTTCACAAAACTGGCTTTTCTCACTCTAATTCCAACCTGCCAGAAGCAGCAAACACAGGAAATCTCAGGAGAAAATCCCTTGTCATACAATTTACTGCCCAATTTTGTAAACCCGAGAGGTTTAGCTACTAGTGGTTTCCAGAGTTTCAAATAAGCTTACCAGTTTGGGGCTATTTATCCACAATAAAATTCTAAATATTCAAGATCAAAACCATAGGCTTTCAGCTTACAGTAGACTGATAAATATTCTTTGAGGATTTCAAGGGAAGAGGAGTTCAACATATAAAGGATGCCATATGATTCTACTTCTCTGTTGCCACATTATATTTACAGTGAAAACTGTGCCACTGCAGAACTTAAAGAGGCCTTGGAGATAATCTGATTTAATGCATTCATTTTACAGAAAGACCTGAAAATGAGTTACCCAAGATCACACAGTTATTCAGTGGAAGAATAGAAATACGAATCTGGGTTTGTAACTCTGCCCAAGCATAGACTGTATTCAGAAATTGAATTGAATTCACTTCAACAGAAGCCCAGAGATGTTCTACAAACGAACTAAAAGGCATAATATTTTTCCTCAATAGTCTTATGCTGTCTACAAAACACATGAGTAAAGTATATATATATATTTTTTTTTTGGCTATATGTGGTTCTAACCTAAACTAAATCCATTGAAATAGCAGATGTGTGATGCTCTGGTCCAGAAAACTTATTGAAAGTGGTCATTAAGTTATTCCTTGAAGAAGATATAGAGATAGAGAGACAGGCTCTTTCTATGCTATAATATATAAACAAAAAAGAAATAGGGCCATGGATTTTAAAAGAAAAAAGGAAGAATGAAAATCATATAATAAAGACAGGAGAAAATATATGCAGTCTCATTTTCTAAATTAATAAATTTCTAAACCAAAGATTTTATTTATGAAAGAAGTACTTAATTTACTTTTAGAATCTTCTTCTACGCTGATCAAACTAGCCTGTAGAAAAGGTAAATTCTATCTGTAAGTATCAAGTAGTAGCAACAGATCTACTTGTTAGTTTGTTTTTAAGTATGTGAATTTTTAATATGATCACATGTGAAAAGATGGTATATATCTTTTAAAATTACTACCTTTTAAAATTTTTATATTAATAGTTTTTATTTAGAAAAATTTAATATTTCAAAAATAGTAGAGTTCCTATTGTAGTTTCTTTCTATTTTCCCCAATAATAACAACTTGTGTATGTAGTGTTAAAACCAGGCTTTTACATTAGTACGGCACTATTATTTTATTTTTGTTATCCATTTTGAAATATGTTTTACTGATTGACCCCAGATCTGACAAACAGAGAGATCAAAACCAGAAAATTATTTCATACCTGTCCTAGTCAAGGTCCCTTCAAGAAAACAAATGGCATACACAGAAGGGTAACTGAAGAGGTTTTAAAGACCATTTTTAAAGGTCTGGGTAGAATTAGGTGAGAATGGCCAGACAGCGAATCTCCCTCAGGTACCAACGGTAGGCAGTAAGAGGCCTAAGCTGAAAGTATAAGCTGAGGGAGCAAGAGCTACACTGTTCTTGGAGCGGTGGTACATCAGACATGAGCTGTGTACCCTTTGCAAGAGGAATGCAGCTATTATGTACCAGCGGCCTTGCAAAAAGCAAGCTGGGGAATAAATACCCCAATTCATCTCTCTTCTTGGTCTTCTGCTGATTCTCCCCATGATTCCAAACCAACCAGAGGATAAGACAGTAGTTGATCCATTCAGTAGAGGTTAACTTCGCTGAACACCAAGTAGAGTGAGAAGAGCAGCTTTTAAGTCTAGAGGGGAAAATAGAGAATATCCAGCAAAGTAACTGAAATGTATATTAAACAATTCTAAGTAGTTCATACAGTATTTATTCATTACCAATCCTGCCATTCATTTGTTGGCAGACTTGATCAAGCAACTATTATTATGAATTAACCTACACCAGTGCAGCCTTATTACTCTGCATTGTAATGTCAAGGTATAAAATGAGGGAAGAAATTCATGTGCGATAAAGAAGTGGAGGCCTCATATGTTGAACAACAGGTCATGATATAAATAGTAGTACTTGCATCAGAACTTTCTCATCTCAGATCCTCTCATCTTTATGAATGCAAATATTTCATAAACAACTTAGTCTAGTTCTTCCCTCTGAAGTTTCAATCTGCAAACATTCCCCACCCTCGACCAATCCAAACACTTTTTTGGGTTGCTTCAGTATCAGTGCTAATAGTTTTAGACTTCTGCTTCTGTCCAAGATGGAATAACAGAGCTATATTTGACCTCCTTCCAGAAGCTATGAATAAAAAATTGACAAAGCATATTTAAAAACAATTTTCAAGACACAGAAAATTCAAGTAGCAAAGGAAGCTTATCTCTGAGAGGTAAGACACAAAGTGAGGCATCAGATTTCCTCAATCTACTTCCATGAGCATTTCTAGTCTATTGGGCATCCAGGCAGAGTCTGGTGCACTTATTCACTTGAGGAGATTGATCTAAACATTCCAGGGAGACAAGGGCAGCTAGAACTAACAGGACAGAGTACCAGAGAGGAAAGATTTTACAGGGGGAGAATGCTGGAGATTTTGGAAAAGTTACTTTCAGGTAATTAGCAGAGTTACACTAGTAAGTATAACTACATGACAAAAATATTTGGGACTAGGGTGAAAATCAACTGAAAGAATTAGAGGAATAGTGCCAGCATTTAGCCATGTCTAGGAAGAGTGCTATTCCCATTACACAGACTGAAAAATAAAAGAAACATTGTAATTTATGGCCTTTGGGTAGTACAGTCAAGAAGTTCTTGCCATAGAATTGGGAAATAATCAGGTCTTACTGAGCACTGCTCTAGACCTGTCTCAACAAATGATAGAAGAATCAAACCTGAAAGCATCAAACTGTTTCTAAATAATTTAAGTGCATTCCACAGCAAAGCTAAAAAAATATTTGTAAGGTTACAAAAATTTCCAACATATAACCAGGTAAAAGTTACAATGTCATCCACTGGAAAGTGTTATCCATGATGATGAGAACAACCAATCAACTGAAATTGACTACAAAATGTCATAGATATTGGGATTATCCTAGACATTAAAACAGTTCTTATAACTCTATACCACATCTTTAAAAGATAAGCAGAAGAATGAAAGGTATCAAAAGTGACTGAAACAAAACTCTTACCAATGATAACTACCATATCTGAAATGGACAAGTGGGTTTTTTTTTTAAATGGACAGGTTTTTGCAAATATAACAATAATTTATAATCATTATTCAGATATAAGCATTTGATTTGGGATTATTGAGTTGTACCAGGAGGTAAGATATAATAAGGTTTCAGGTATCCTGCATGCAAAAAATTAATAATGTGCATTTCTAGAAGGCTCCAGTTTTATAGTGGAAATAATTTTATTAGCCAGTAGGAATTTAAAAATAATAAGAAACCTGCAGAGGCTTTTATATAACTTACATTTTTAAAATGGGGTTTATTTGGGCACCTGGGTGGCTCAGTCGGTTAAGCAACCAACTCTTGATTTCAGCTCAGGTCATGATCTCAGGGTTGTGAGACTAAGATGGGCCTTACACTGGGTGTGGAGCCTGCTTAAATTTCTCTCTATCCCTCTCCCTTTACCCCTCCCCCCTACTCTCCTTCTCAAAATAAACAGTAAGTAAGTAAGTAAGTAAATAAATAAATAATATGAGGTTTATCATATTTGTTTGAATATGCAACATAAGCAATAAAGTACATGTGCATATTTAGAGAGAGGGAACATGCATGCTATCAAGTGGCTTTATAAACATATAATTAGAATTCTCCCTGCCAAAAGAGTGGAAGAGGAGAAGAGGGAGAGAGAGGAAGGGAGGAAGGGAGGAAGGGAGGAAGGGAAGAAGGGAGGAAGGGAAGAAGGGAGGAAGGGAGGAAGGGAAGAAGGGAAGAAGGAAGGAAGGGAGGGAGGGAAGAAGGAAGGAAGGGAGGGAGGAAGGAAGGAAGGAAAGAAGGAAGAAAGAGATGGGTAGGAAAAAAATAATCAAGACATAATGGCCAAAATCTTTTCAAATTGTTGAGAACTGTACATCAACGAATCTGAGAATCTCAATGAGACCTAAGAAAAGGATACCTGAAATAAACCTCACTAAGGCACATCATAATCAAATTGCTCAAAACCACTGATAAAGAGACAAATTTTAAGGCAGCCAGAAGAGAAAAAGAATATAAACTTAAAAAATGAAGTTCACATTAAAAGTTGAAAGAATTTATCAGCAACCAACCAGCACAACAAAAAAGTAAAAGGAAATCCTTCATAGAGGTGGTAAAGAGTAACCAAAGGAGATATGAATCTATACAAAGTAATAAGAACACTGGAAATGGTAACTGGTAAATAAGTAAAGATATAGATAGATATAGATCTGTAGATATAAATGTATATTACAAATATGTAATGTGTGTATGTGTGTATATATACATACACGTGTGTGTGTGTGTGTGTGTGTGTGTGTGTGTGTGTGTGTGTGTAATCAATCCCAAGAGGGATGAAGGAACAAGGCCTATCTGAGGTGGCTGGAAATCACTTGACTATTTTCATCACATAGCCCTGTATCTCCTGCCCTTTCTGCTTGCCTGACACTCCTCCCTCTTTTAGCCAGTCAACTGAGTGTTTTTATTCTTTAGTTAAAGGGTTTCCTGTTGCTCCTTTGTGCTCTGCCTGGCTTCTGCCATCTCTATTTCTCCTTCACATGGCTACCTCAGAAAGGTGGCTTTCATGCCTAAACGGTGGGGTAAACACCAGTGTGAGAGACCGTGAGAGACCACCGATTCCTATTCAGAAAAGTGCTATTGAAATTCTAGCTGTTTCCTGAACATCTCACTGAAGTATAGCTCCTTCTCCATTCTCCTTTTTCTTTCTTTCTTTCTTTCTTTCTTTCTTTCTTTCTTTCTTTCTTTCTTTCTTTCTTTCTTTCTTTCTTTCTTTCTTTCTTTCTTTCTTCTTCTTCTTCTCCTTCTTCTTCTTCTTCTTTTTCTTCTTTTTTTTTTTTTTTTTTTTTTTTTTTTTTTTTTTTTTTTTTTTTTTTTTTTTTTTTTTTTTTTTTTTTTTTTTTTTTTTTTTTTTTTTTTTTTTTTTTTTTTTTTTTTTTTTTTTTTTTTTTTTTTTTTTTTTTTTTTTTTTTTAAGATGCTAGCTGGTCTGTTAAAACCATTTTCTCTTAAGCTGTACTACAGCATGGCTCCCATTATGAGCATGGTTAAATAATTCTTAATGAATCCTCCTTTATCAGCAAGACTCAGCTCTTGTGAGAAGGATTTGCTACTTTTCATTCTATATGTAACATAAATGGGTCACCCAATTGTTCCTTGCTATTACTGACAAGATATGTTGCCATCATTTAATTGCATTAAATTTTCAATTTTTGAGAGTTGTCTTTAATGTATGTGACTACACATCTTGCATACAAGGGATATGGAAAAAAAATTGTGTCCAGGGTCCTGAATTGGACTTGGCGAGGCAATTTAAGGAAGGGCTCAGCTGTGAGATGCTTATGCAATATAACACATGACCTCAGAGTGAAAGCATTTATAGAAACCAAGTGTTTCTCAAAACTGGTGGGCATAAACATGCATTAAAATGGTCCTAAGATCATAATTACCCAGATATTTAGGGATGTTGCTATCTGAAAACAAACCATTTAGAATTCTATTTGAGGAAAGGGTCAGAAGACAGGCAATGTGCTTCAGTGATCTTCTGAAAGTTACTCCAATTGCTACCTGTATATAACATTTGGTAATTAATCACACCATGTCTTCTACAGCAGTCTTGACTTGTAACTTAAATAATTCTTGTTTTATGCTTATCCTGTATCTCCCCAAACAAACTATAGGATTCTCAGGGGCAAGCCCATGTGTGCTTTACTGACAAGAGGAGGTTGAACAGCCCCTTGTGTTTATAGTTTGTGCCCAATAAATATGCTAATTTTTGATATGTTACTGAAACAGAATGAATAGAGCTTATGTGACAACTAAGTATAACAGAATTAAAGGGGATATTATAAAGTCTTGAAAAACTGAAGGCCCATAAAAAGAAGTTCTGTTTAAGGGTCAAGTGTGGAAGAGGCATGAAACCAACTACTTTGTAGGCACTGACTGGTTCAGGAAGTTGAGAGATAGGGGAAAATTATATATTAATGGCTATAAAGGAAAACCAGAGTATTTAGGAGGCTTTTTTATACTTTTTGAAGTTAGAATGTAACAAGTACAACAACAAAAATCCATAAATCTTACTAACTTTCCCAGATCTCATGAGCAATTGTATCTTGGGCTAATTTAGACTCGTGTATTCTTATGATCTTGTTCAATGGACATAAAGCAGGTACATGACACATGACAGACATATTTGTTTCCTGGGGTTGCTGTAACAAATCACCAAAAAGTTGGTGGTATAAAACAACAGACTTTTTTTTTTTCACTGTTCTGGAGCCCAGAAGCCTGAAATCAGCATCAGTGGTACAAAATCAAGGTGTCCCTGGGGCCACATTTCCTCTGGAGCTTCCAGAGAATCCTTTCCTTGCCTTTTGGTGGCTGCTGGCAATCCATGGCTGTGCTTGTATAAACCCCAAGCTTGGCCTTTGTAGCCCGCTTGTCTTCTCCTCTTCTGTCTGCGTGTCAGATCTCTTGGTGGCTTTTTTGCACAGATATTTGTGATTGCATTTAGGACACACCAGGATAATCCAGAATGAGCTTTTGATCTCAGGAGCTTCCACTTAATCACACATGCAAAGATCCTTGGGGCACCTGGGTGGCTCAGTTGGTTAAGCAACTGTGTTCCGCTCAGGTCATGATCCTGGAGACCCGGGATCGAGCCCCACATCGGGCTCCCTGCTCGGCCTGCTTCTCCCTCTCTCACTCCCCCTGCTTGTGTTCCCTCTCTGGCTGTGTTTCTCTCTGTCAAATAAATAAAATCTTAAAAAAAAAAAACAAAAGACCCTTTTACCTTAGTTTGCAGAGCTCAGGCCCTAACATCTTTGGAAACAATTATCAGTCTACCATAACATTCATCTTTGCTGTTGCTGTTATTATCTGTAGCATCGTATTCATGACTCTGACTTTCTGATTAGACAGAGCTGAGTTCACAACCATGTACTATCTAAGTCATATTGAAGAAATTATACACTTTCATGTTTCAATTTCCCCATCTGTTAAATGGGATATGCATGGGTAGTATCTCACAATTAAACAGGATGATATCTATTAAAATTTAGCAGTTTACACTTAGTAAGTGCTCAATAAACCATAACTATAATTATTTTTATAAAATTAATAAACCCTCTCTATCACTCAAAACAAAATGTCAGTTAACCTAAAGGCTACAAAAAGTCGTAAGTCTTGGCCACCATTTTCCGAAGCCTGCAATCTAATTGGTGAGATAAAATTTACAACATAAGAAAATACTGGAGAAGAAATGCATACTGCAAAACTTAATGCTACAGCAGTTCAAATAAGAATTAAGGGCATGGCAGGTTTTTCACAAAAGCTTTGGATTGGTGGGGCTGACAGATAGGAGATGCAAAGTCAAATGGGAACGGACCATGTGTAGTAGTAAGGAAGGATAAGAAAGGGTAGTAGGCAGCTGACAGCCTAAAACACGGAGGATACAGGAATGACTGGAATAAAGTACTGGAATGGAAGGCTTAAGACATATTGTGGTCAGTACACTAGCCTAGAAGCTCCATGAAGGCAATGTCATGCACCTACTCTTTTTTTTTTTTTTTTTTTTTTTTTAGATTTTATTTAATTTCTTTGACAGAGAGAAACACAGCAAGAAAGGGAATACAAGCAGGGGGACTGAGAGAGGAAGAAGCAGGCTTCCCGCCAAGCAGGGAAGGGGTCTCCAGGATCATGACCTGAGCTGAAGGCAGTCACTTAACCAACTGAGCCACCCAGGTGCCCCTCATGCACCTACTTTTAAACACTTCCCCATCTCACACACATTCTTATTTCCTAGTTTGGTTCTTGGCTCCTAAGAATTATTCAAACAACATTTTGCTTCATGATTGCATGATAAGATGAATGATGATGAGAACAGAGATTTGAAAAAAGAAATAAAGAAGAAAGAAGAGAGAAAGAAAGAAAGAAAGAAAGAAAGAAAGAAAGAAAGAAAGAAAGAAAGAAAGAAAAAAGGAGGGAAGGAAGAAAGGAAGGAAGGAAGGAATGAAGAGGGAGGGAGGGAAGGAAGGAAGGAGGAAGGGAAGAAAGGAAGGAAGGAGGAAGGGAAGAAGAAAAGAATAAAGAAAGAAAGGAAGAAAGAAGGAAAGTCTTCCTGAAGCTGGGGTTAACTAGACAAATAAGTTAAACTAGGATTTCTAAACCAAAGGACTACTGATACTTAGGGCTGAATAAGTCTTTGTTGGGGTGGGGAGATGCTGTACTGCCTCGGGCACTGTGGGATTTTAAATATCCCTGGTTTCTTACACACTAGATATTAGTTTCACCCCTCCCCATGTTGTGACAACCAAAATGTCTCCAGACATTGCCAAATGTCCTTAAAAGGATGGGGGCACAATTGTTCCAGGTTAAGAATTATTGGGCAAAACCAAATGGAACACTGTGGGACTTAATTTAAGTTGAGCAGTTTCAATAGAGGAGAAGCTGGAGTAAAATCAACCATATGCATTAATGGATTTCTAGAAGACATGTACTCTATTGATTTTTACCTAGTGAAATCTAGAACGTGATCCCCCTAGCAATATAATAATACAATTATTTCTAAAATTCCAAATAATTTTTTAAAATCCAAAGACCACAGATTGAAATGCTTCTTCAGATGTTGTCACAGTTCATACATTTGGAGGGGAGGATTTCCATGAAACAGAAGGCAGCAGCCTGCCAGTATTGCTTAAAGGGCTGAGCCCTGGAGTTCTGCACCTCCTGCTTGCTCTACAGAGGACACCCACATCTCCAGGGGTGTGGGTGCATATCCTATTATCAGAACTAGACTTGATTTAAAAGGAACAAAGAACACACACATATTGATTTCTTCTACATTAAATACATTTACACATCAAAGGAAAAAGAACACAGAAATGTTTCAATTTGAGTTGTATACTTAAAATTCCATTATTTAAAAAAAATTCCACATTCTCTAGCAAATTTGGTGTTACTCTTTTTTATACTTTCATAACCAAATGGTTTCCTACTAATGGGCTATATTTTTTTGGAATGCAATGAAAATGGCCTGGCCATAGGAAAACAAAATGTGCAATTGCCTATTTAGCATAACAATACACATGTAACAATACAAAGAAATTTGGAAATACTCCATACTATAAAATTTTATATTAGGAACTCCAGATAGAGTTACTTTCTATTAACTCATGGTAACAGAACAAAATGTAAACCTGGACAAATTAAGTTCACAGATAATACAAAAATCCCCGCATTTTGAGCATTATTCGAAATAAGTTCCAATTCCAGGTAAAATGCTATAATTGCTGGGGTTTTTTTTGGGGGGGCAGCCTCTGTTCCTTCTTCAACAGCTTTTTTCCCTTATTGATGTACCAGTTGTCTGGACAGATAGTACTTTGATGTTTTATGTGGGTGATATATGTATTTACTTATTCAACAAATATTAGTTTGCTACTTACTATGTACCGGACACAGTATTCAGCAATGATATTATCAGGATAGATAACCTATAGAGTCCTTATTCTTCTTGACTTGTTTTTATCTTTAATTAAGTTTTCCTGTCCAATTTGATTTCTTCCCAAAACTAATTTTCTTTTTACCCATTAGAGTTTTATTCTATTTTATAGATGATATGATAAATGGATGATTTCTAGTATATTTCTTAATGATATATGACCTCCATCTGATAATAAAAATCACAGTAATAGGATATTTTAAAACTATAAGTAATAAGAAGTAGATTTTTATTTTTAGCATTGTGACTTGAGTGAGGCCAGTATTATTTGGGCATGAGGCTTATTATAGCTAATCCATCTAATCACATTATCCAGGAAGCTTATATTTCTAATTACCTGGAATTTCCTTGCTTGGGAGCCCATAAACTACTTCTCTTGTCTTTTGAGAGGAAGAATAGTGGAGAATTTGGTTGTTTGTTCAAAAGAAATTAAAAAGTAATGGGAAACAAAACAAAACAGATAAACAGACTGATGAATCACCTCTGACTTGAATGTACAGTTGTTTTTGTTTTTGTTTTTGTTTTAGGTAAGAACTTCCCAGTAACCCAATCATTGAATTCCTGGTAACCCCAAGAAAAAACTATTTGTGATTGAAAGTTGTCAGGGGACTGAATTATAAGTGAAGAAATGACTGAATACTGACTCCATTTCCAGAACTGTTCTAGGCCCTGTGGAAATGCAGAAACTATGTCAGTTTCTCCTTGGGACAGCTAAATAATGCAAGCATGAAATACTCTGGAGTGTCAAAGATCGACATGAGTTACCAAGATCAGGGATGACTCTATGGTGAGTTTTGACATATCCTTTATGTGTCTTTATGTCACAAAGAAAGAAATATGTGAAAATAGGCTTTAGGATGATTAAATTACTCCAGTTTGATTTTATTTACAGTTCTATAGTTCCTGAGGACAGTGTTTGAACTGAATGCATTTTGACAGCACAACAATACAATTCCCATGATCAGTATGAGATTACACGTTGCTATACAGACCTGTTACCTGCTTTGTTGCCTTTTCTTATGTCTGGTTATCTACTGTTCACCATGTAGTACATAATTACCATCTTATTATGTTTCTATTTTAAGATGGAGCAAACTAAATAAAACCAGGGGAATATGAAGAAAATCAGACAATTTCATTTGAATCACAATGAAATACAATTTGTATTTTTTTAAGACTGTGAACCATTGTGTATACTCAAGAACACTTGGTTCTCAGTGCTAGAAGAAGGCAAAGAGAAGATAGGGAAAATATTCTTTCCCTGTGCTCAAAAAAATTGGTCCATATTTTCCACAAACGTGTTTTCCGCCAAGTATTCTGAAAGTTTTCAGGATTTTCTATTTAAAAAGATGCTCTAAGCACTCAGACCATCTGCAACAGTGGTACAATTATATGAATCATAGATAGGTAATTTTTTCAAACTTGATTTCCCTAAACAAACCTGAATTTTTAAATTTTGAGATGGTGGGAGAGCCATACTCTTTTACAATAAGTAGTAACAAACACCAGCAGCACGTATCTCTCTACTTGTTGTACACTTGGCTGGAAAGGGGAGGATACAAAGTTCTCTCTTATTTAGCATGTACTGCACAGAGCAAGAGGTCTTTAAGAGATCTTGACCTGATTTTTTTTTTCCTTATGGCTCTATGTAACACATGCTTAATCTAGTACAGTTATAATTTGAGAGCAGTCAGATGGTTCTCTATTTAAACATACTTCTTCTACCATTATGGCAAAATTATAAAATGTCCATCATTAGACAACCCTTCTAGTTAAGACATTAATGTTTCTTATTAAAATGCAAATATATTATTAGACATTAATATCTTATCACTAATTAGTTAATCAATTTTATCCTGACAAAGAGAGGGACCATAAGACAAGGGGAGATCAGTCCCGGGCAGGAATATTTATGAGGCGAAAGATCAGCAAAGGTTTGAACCATGCGGCATCTCTGGGAGGAGGGTTCCTATGAGGCAGCACAGGAGGGATTGTAAGGAAGGCAGATAATACTCTGGGAGCTTTGAGACTTTTAGATCTGTCTCAAATCTTGATACCAGAATAATTATGTATGCTGACTAAGCCAGTGACCTGACCTGCAAGGTGTGTGTGTACTCGGAAGTAGGGAACAGTCATATGTACATGGCTTGTATGGATTTGCATTCTGATAAGGTAAATTTACTTTGGAAGAAGGGCATAAGACAGAATTCATGATTTTTCTTGGACATATAAAATGCTTAAATTTGAGCAAACAACATGACCACAGTCTGGGGGAAATGGTTGTGTTTGAGAACACAAATTACAACAATATAATAATAATAACAACAACAATTAGTATTTATGCATCACCCAGTGCACAGAATGAGACTATGAAGAGATGAGGAAATGACAAGGAAATGTGAAAGAGAGTGAAGGAAAGGCAGCTGAGTTGGCATGACAGGTGTTCCTGGATGTTTCACTCTTGACATTCTCATGTAACATCCTCAGAGAACAGCCCTCTCTAGTCAGTATATCCTAGTTCCTGTGGTTCCTTCTACAAGTAGAACGTTAGCTGGCATGTAAGAAGCCATGGCTGATATTAATAATAGCTAAATATTTTGAACCCTTGCAATATATCAGGCACTTTGCTAAGCATTTTATATGTAAAAGTTATGGTTATATGGTTAAAAAGGCCAAAACAAACAATAAATTACAAAGTCATCTACAGAAACCATCTCCAGAATAGAAGGGTATTTAAATGTTGTGCTTTAGCCTGTCTTTCCAGACATCAGGTTAGAAAGGCTTTTTTTCTCTCTCACCTTCTAAATAGTAACTAACACTATAATGTCATAACACATTACCAATTCACCCATTATCAACACTTTGATGTTTAGAATATTTACATGCTTATAATTTTTAATTTCTTATTCAGTTCTCAAAACAACCTTGGAAATTATGATAAGAAAACTGAGACATAAATTAGTAAGGAAATTTGCCCAAGTCACACAAGAATAATTACTGGAGCCAGGTTGGAAACCCAGGCAAGAGACAAGGGTTCTTAATTACAAGGTAGAGTTAGTGTGACCTCAGTAAGTCTCTTATCTCTCACTGGTCAAATATGTAAAATAAAAGGGGTGGCACTGGCATTCTTAAGTCCTTCCTAGCTTTTAAATTCTGTGACTCAATTCTAGTGAGGCTATGGGGAAACAGTCATAATCAGATTCCACTGGAGGGTCTAAACATAGATGGTTTTATAGCAGAAACTTGCCAGTGTATTATTTCACTTCTAAGAATTCAATCTAGGACACATAAAATATAAAGGCAAGACTTGATAGATGAGAATGCTTATCTGCCTTTTATAAACACCAGCATACAATTTGGAAACAACTTCAACATCTAATAGAAAGAGGTTGATTATTTACATTTTGATACATGATCATGTCCTTATTAGTATGTTTTTAAAATAATTAATGATACTGGCAAGGCTCACAATGTAGGCAAAAATAAAACAAGATATAAAATTATAAATATAAGACTATCCAGTCTTGATTGATATCTATGTATAGATATAAACAGTGCACATGTTTCTATTTTTTTAAAGGTAAATGCATGAGAGTATTAACTTTTTTTGGTAACATCATTATACATAATTTCTATTTCCAAATTTGCCAACACTTACTACTTATATCATCAGAAAAGTAAAATAATTTGAAACCAACCATATTCAACATTGTATATCAAATCCTATGAAAAATTTCCTTCTTTGGTTTTTTCTACTTCTAATGTCTTAGCATATCACGGAGACTTTAGTCTAAGACTGACTTTCTCTGGATCCCCAGGAACTGGTCATGTTCTTGCTGCAACCACTTGGGAAAAGTTTTGGAATGACCATATACTTTTGGAATGATTCTAAGATTTCCCACCTATAGAGCATGCTGATGGCAGCAAGTTATCTATGGCCTGAGACCCTATTTATAAAGACCTGTGTAGTGCTATTAAATACATGGTCATCTGATGCTGCCTCTAATAGTATGTACATATTGCTTGCACTCTATAAATTTTAAGTCATATTAATCAATAATAATAATAATGAGGTAATAAAAAAATAACTTAACTCAGTAGCACTGATGCAGTAGCTCTTCATGAGTTCCCAGTAGGAAAAACAAGTTATGAACAAAACTAGGAAGGCCACAGTGTTCAGCATGACAGACCTTCCAGAACAAGCTGTGAAGCAGAACCAATCTCAAGTGTGCACACATATGGGCATGTAGTAATGTCAGTTTGCAATTCTAGGAATCAGGCCTGATTAAATAGTGCAAAGAGAACTGAAAAAATTTGCCTAACTCCAATTATCTCTCAACTGTATCTATACTGTTATGAGAACAGGGTTTGAAAAATCTCAGCATGTCATGAACTCAGTTGGGTATACAGGCAAACCCAGTGTGAACTTGTTCCATTGTAATTCTTATTTTCCCCCCAAGGAATCTGTTTAAATCATCCTGATCTTCATGTTCTTTTCCTTTCCATACTATTGTTAGCACTTACCACCTTATTGGTGCATTGAGATATTTGAATATTTTACATTTTACCTTGGATGTATTTAGGCAGCTTTATCTCTCCATCTTGTGAATTTTCTAAATTATAGGATCATTTGCCTGAGGTTTTTTTTTTTTTTTAAGATTTTACTTATTTAGTTATTTGAGAGAATACAAGCAGAGGGAGTGAGGGAGAGAGAGAAGTAGGCTTCCCACTGAGCAGGGAGCCCGATGCAGGGCTCGATCCTATAACTCCGGGATCATGACCTGAGCTGAAGGCAGACACTTAATGACTGAACCACCCAGTCACCCTCACTTCTATTATTTTCATTCCCTCTTTACTAGAATGCAGGTAACTCCAGCCACTGAAAAACCATCTGCAACATCAGGAGCACTCGATAAGTATTTCTGGTGAAAAAAAAAAAAATTGGAAAAAGTTGCCCTCCCAGAAAACATACATCACTATGAGAGGCCACCTCATCAGTTCTCAAAAAAGGCCTTTTAAATCCATGGGGCTTGGCCAGGCTGGGGGGTGGAGTAGCTGACGGGAGAACATTCAGCCTAAAGGTGACACAATTCCCCTTGTATATATCAGAGAACTGCACTGAATTCATTTATTTCCCCAGCCCCTGACATTGACCTGATTACTTTCTGACACTTAATTCTGACAGATCAAGTATTTCTCCTTGTCCATCTTTCACCATGCTTTGTGATCCAAGACACTGACTTTAAGCTTGTTTAATCCAAAACAATCACAACTGACCAGGCCAAACAAATCAAAACAAAACAAAAAAAAAATCATAGTATTGGCTACAAAGGGAATATTCACTAAATTCCTATTTTGTTAAATGACATATTCCACTTGCACACCAGCTATAACAGGAAAGAAATTCCTATGTGTATAAAACACAAAGTAAAAGACTTATAATGATAATTGTTATTATTCAATAATCTTTCTTTTCGTTAATACACAGAGGAAGTGGATTATGTGTTTTCATTGTGCTTTCAATTATATAGCTGTAGATAGTAAATATATATGCATATGTTGAAGAATTAAGACTATTCTGACTTCCCCTGACACCTATTTTTAGGTTTTGCTGGAAATCTCTGTGTGACGAGGGAATTGAATAATAAAATACGTATTCAAACAAAATTTAAGGAGGTTGTCTACTGTTGAATCATACTCCACAAACAGCATGCTCACACACTATCAGATAAAGATTAGTTCATATATTTCAAGCTGTGTGTGTGTGTAATGTTTCACTAAGGATGTCACGTCTCTTTCCAAATGTAAGCTATTTGGATTGAAATGCCTCACAGAGCTAGCAAAGGAGCAGGCACAAGATGTGGATTATTAGTCTATTGTTTGAAGACCTATGTTTGGGATCTCTGCTTTAAGCAGGGAAATTTATTGTTCATCTACTCCAAAATATTTACCTTTGTCTTCCTCAAAATTAATCATAGACTTTATCATCTGAAAATGTCCTTAGGGATCATTCTACCAATCCCTGCTCTTGAAACATGAAATTCATTTATCCCATGCCGAATGGGTGGTCATCTAACAAATTTCTGGGATGAGAAAATTTAAAAAGTAGAAATTCAAGGCCTGCATGTTAAATGTGAAATAGCAGCAAAAGCAGAGACACAAACCCAGGAAGAATAAAGGACAATTGATTTTCAGAAAATTTGAAAAAGAGATATGATACCAAGGCGGATACCAAGTTGATCAGTGTCAGGAAACATCACCTTTTGCATGAAAGTAAATCGACAAGACCCCCTCCTCTCCACCTGTGCCTCTTTCACAATCCAATTAAAATCACATTTTCTTTGAACACACAGAAAAAGAAGGAAGTGTCTGGGCACGTAAGGGACATCAGTCGTCTGGTTCTACAGACAGGTGCATTTGTCATGCCCTGGGGAGCAATGATGGTAGTTCCATTTTATTAATTGAGAAGATTATACATCCATGATAGCCACAGTTCCCTATACTCCTTGGACAGAGGATGGAGGAGGGAAGTAAACATTCCACAGTTAAGCAGGAAAAAGAACCCCACGCCCCTTATTTCTGGTTTTCTTGCATTCTAATAAAGCATGCTGGGAGTAAGGGGATCCTACAGCAACACAGCAGGCTCGAAACACTCACAAGGTCAATTATCTCCTGATAAGCCTTGCACCAGCAAGGATTAATAATATGACTAATATTAATTGAATGTGAGTTCATTGGGTTTTATTTCTTATTTTAAAGTTCTCTTGGCGGATGTGCACACCATGGTGCATGGAGAATGATGGATGAAAGTGAGGCTATCAAGAATGTGCCCTTAGACCACCACGGCCCACTGGACCCAAAGAGGATGCAGGTTTGATTTTCTTTCTGAGTTTCCAAAGGAACCTGGCAGAAACCTAAAAGGAGCTAGTTTTATAATGTAATCTGTTCCATGAATGAATAAAGTGCAAGAGATTTCAGACCTATGAATCACAATTTCTCAAATGAAACTAATGTACAACTAACTGATAATGTCACTTAAGGTGAATTAGGTCTAGTTGTTTCATATGGAGAAAAAAGAGAGAAAGAGAGAGCAGTTCCTATTTCTTCTTTTTTTTAAGGTTTTATTTATTAATTTGACAGAGAGAAATGCAGCGAGAGAATGAACACAAACAGGGAGAGTGAGAGAGGGAGAAGAAGGCTTCCCGCCAGACAGGGAGCCCGATGCCAGCCCGATCCTGGAACTCCAGGATCATGACCTGAGCCGAAGGCAGCCACTTAACGACTGAGCCACCCAGGAACCCACCCCCCACTACTTTCTTTAAAGGCATCCAAACTCACAGATAAGTTGGTAATATGCAAAAATATATATACAACATATATTATAATAAGCAAATAATATTAATGATAATATTAATATTATATAGCAATATTATGATATATAGTACATATATCATTGCATGTATATTGTATATATAACATTATAATATTAATCTATTATTATATGATTATTAAATATCATTAAATTATTAATATAATATAAATACATTATAAATCCTGTACATTTGCTTTAATTTTGTGCAGCTTTGTTATGAGATCAGGAAAGTATGTCCATAGACAAGACTTGTTTTAAATTAACTGAAAGATGGACGCCAAAACATATCTCATGTCTTGTGATCTTGAAAGTGATTTCATTGACTTGGGAATTGAGATATAGTACTTTAACCCAAATTCTTCCCCTTTCATTGTCATGGCTTTTACATCTAGAGATATCTGACCTCCACTCACTGATTTCATAAACTCACATCTTTTCTTTTCAAAGTTGGGAGGGGATGTAAGGGGTTGCATATTCTTAAGACCAGAAAATATAGTAATTCTGTGTTTTTGAAACATTGATTCAATAAAACAACATCACACTTTATTTGACTAATCCTTTGTGTTTGAAATGCTGTTTGATTTTCAATAAATGTTTAGTTAAAATGAATGCTATCCATGGAAATGAACAGGAGAGAACCCAAGAAAGTAACCACAAGTGCAACAAATGTTACAAAGAACCTAAAAGTGATTTGAGCCCAGTGTCAATGCTTTGAAGGTATTAATTACATGTGAGATTTTAAACACAATGTCAACTTCCAGTTTAACTCATGTTTAAAGATTTTTCTACCTACCTCAGCTAAATATGAAACCCACCTCCTCTGAACTTATAACTTAAAATCAGGTTACTCTAACTTGGCCACTAGAAACTAGCTTTACTATTTGTATCTCTCTTATTTTGGAATTCAGCTCATAGGTAAATGTGTATTCATTCTTTCATGTGTTTTGGTCTTAACCTCCTCAACAGAGAAATTCCTTGAATATGGGTGCCATTTCCTTAACAGTTTCATATCCTACAGAATACCACATGAGGCTAGGATGCAGTAGGTGCTAAATATTTAATTGAGTATCTAATGCTCCAACATGTTCTACATCAGATGGGATGTCGGTGCCAGGCATATGCAAGGTGCCTGTGGAGGTATCTTTCCCCAGGTGATCCTGATGCTTCTAGAGAATCATCTGGATTTAGCAAATGACACTTATGCTGGGGAGAGGAGTAGGGATCACAGGACACAGTACCTACTATTCAAAACTAATGTACCATACTGGGAAGGGGAATAGAGATGATGAGAAAAGAAACAATTTCTACTGCAAAGCAGAAAGGAGAGGAGACTCATTGGTGGCAAAACAAAGCCATAAGCCAGACTCCTCCAGAGGCACCAGAAGTTCAGAGCAATGAAAAAGGCGCTAGAGAGGTTGGTACCATCTGTAAGTTTATACACTGATAGCTTAGAGGGGAAACAATTACAATTGTTCAGAAATACTGATGAGAAAGTTCATAATTAAGGAAAGCAAGATTTAGACAGAATATAAATAGTTGGAGGTATTATTCTCTGTTTTGTTGTTTCCTTATTTTTCTTATGATCTACCATTTAGTATCACCCAAGAACAGTGAGAAATCTAGGGCCTGATGATACAGTTTCTGCTGCCAACCTGCACAGTGATTTTGTCCACTTATTTTCCCTCCTCTGTGAGTGGGATTGGCAAATACAGCCAGCACCAAATGACAGCGCTTGATGGCTGGAATATTAAAGTCTGAAGCATGTGACTGGGGTTCAGTGAAAATACATCAGGAAGGATGAAACCCTTCCAATTCAGCCATACACTTTGCTCTGCAATTTTCAAAACCAGAGCACCTGAAGTCCCTATTGTAACACATTGCAATGTCCCATCACCTATGTCTTTTAGAATTTTCAATTTTATCCATTCTTCCATTTTTACAGTTAAATACAAAGCATGTTTATAAATGATATTTATTTTACTGTAAATAGGGTTTTGATTCCTTTTTACTTCTGCCCTCTCTTAATGCATTTCTATGACGAACATAAAAGTGCAGGTTCAGAATCCAGACAGGCATCTTCCCAGTTACCATGATGGAAAGAGTGACATGTTGGACTCAGAGTCACAGCTGTGCTTATATTCAGAATTAAACTCAAATGATATTTAACATCTTTTTACATAATAATATCTATTTGTCCTTATAGAATTATCTGTATCTCCACTCTAATTCTGCTAGATGGTAAGGATCTAGCCGTGGATAGGAGAAGGCTCACTTGATAAGGAGGCATGCAGTTTTAACTTTTTACTTGGTGGTTGAAGAAATAGATTTCTCCTGCCAGTGACTAAATATTGGAGTCTGAACTTTCTTCTGGAGCTTAGAAACCATTCTGAAGACCCTCACTTTAGAAAGGGGAAGAGGTAGAATTTCCCTCCATCTTATCCTAATATATGCTCTTTACATTTCTCCCTCCATAATCCTGAATCTTCAGATCATCCTGCAGTATGAAAT
Source organism: Spilogale gracilis (assembly GCA_004023965.1). NCBI lineage: Eukaryota > Metazoa > Chordata > Mammalia > Carnivora > Mephitidae > Spilogale > Spilogale gracilis. The sequence continues at coordinate 34,349 of PITA01005974.1, forward strand.
GGAAGACTGCACGTGGGAGCAGGTGAAGCCTCATCAACTCTGAGTTGTACATAAAGCATGGACTCTGAATTATAAGCCTGCAACTTAAGATCTGAGTGTTTTTGGAAAATTTGCATATATTTTCTGAGTCTTAATGACTATTCTTCAAATGAGAATATTAGTATAAACTGTAGAATGTGAAAATTAAAGGAAATAATCTATGCAAAGCAACCATTTCTAAGAAAAGTAAGGAAAAGATGGGGCTCACTTAACTCATCTGGAATCTAAATTCCTTTATCATAATATGAAGTTGTCCAAATAATTAATACTCTGCACTTTAATGGGCTTGCCACTCACTAACCTTGTGATTCAACAGTAGTGCAAATGAATGGAACACCTGTTTTAGCTTAGTGAGACTGTGTCACAATTGTCCCTCTGTGACAGATAAGGAAACTGAGGCTTAAAGAAATAAATTACTTGTCCTAAGTCATACAGCTGACTAGGAGGGTCGAAACTATTTGACTTCAGAGGGCTGCTTTCATTTACTGCAACATGTTTTATAAGTGTTACTATCTCATTCAATCGATAAATAAGACAGGTACTTTGTTGAAACACTGTTAAAGAAGAGGAAGATAAACCTATGCCATGGAAACTCTGAAATACTTTTAAAAATATCATTGGGAAATTTTATCTCAAAGGTAACTCTTAGATGTAGGGAACTATCTTATGCAAAAGTGAAAGTTTATTTTCTTGAAAATATGAATAGGAGACCTTCTCAATTTATGCCATTATGAATCCGGACTTGTTTTTAGAATGTGCATGTGTGGTTTTGTTTTTTTGTTTTTTGGGTTTTTGTTGTTATTGTTGTTGTTGTTCGCATCTGTGTTGTTTCCATATAACAAGATAACATATGCAAAAGTCCTTTGAAGAGGAGGCAAGCTCATGTTTGTGTCAGATAAATCAATGGCTCATTTGCCAGTAGGTAATTTTGAACGATCTCAACTCTTCTGCATTTCCATTCCTGAAGAAAAAGTGGTAGGAGATTTTTTTTTTAAAGCAAAAGTTCTTAGCAGCAAGGGAAATAATTTCCATGCTCTTAATTCAGCTGAAGGAAATGACAAAGTCTCCTCAGTCTCTCACTTGGACAACGCCATATAACAGGAGGTAGCGGGGTAGAAGCAGAAAAGATACACTGATAAAGGGGAGAAGTAACTGGTAACAGCAGATAGCAGAGGAAGATGGCAGAACTATTAACATGCAGTAAAAGGGCCCAGGGATTCAGAATACGCTGCCATCACCAGAGGGACAGGGGTATGAATTTGAACCTTCCAGAACCATGATTTCTGTTCATGAAGATGACTCTGAGTAAGAAAGTGTGAAACTACTCTCATAGTTACCTATTTAGGAAAACAAAGATTCTTATTTTAAAAAAATCCCTTCAAAAAATTTTAACAAAAATATTAAATATTTTTATTGCTTTGTATAAAGAAGTAATCTTAATTGTCAGAAAAAATAATAGCATTGATGAAAGCTGTATTACTACAGCTGGGCAAGCAAATCATTTTAAGTCTGTGTTGCAGATGATTGACTTAGTGCCTGAGATAAAATGTTACAGCATGAAGGCTTCCTTCAAAGGAATGATTGAATATGTCTACAAATAGCAACCCATGTTGAATGCCTCTAAGAAAAGTGGTTGACTATAGAGTGTACTCTCAAATAGGGAAATGGTGACCAAAAACTGTCACCACACCACATGGGTCCATATTAAAACTCAGCTGCCTGTGTCTTCAGTCTGACTGGTTCCATTAGAGAAAAAAGTCTATCTAGTATCCTTCAAAAGTGGTGACAAGTCTAAAATGATTGAGAAGAGCCCCTAGTGTAGATGAGAGGTAGAGGAACCACAGGTATGACAGGGTTTGAAGAAGAATCTATTTCAGTCTGGTGACCTTATCCATTCTCATTATTTCAAATATCACTCATGTGCTGACAATTTGTTTTTCTGGCCCATACTTTCTCCCAAATTCTAGATTTAGGCCTCTGAGCACCATCTCAACATTTTTTCTTTGGACATATACTAGACACATGTTTAAAACTGGCATGGATGGGGCATGAGTTGCACTTTAAGGATGGTTAGAATCTGGCAAAGAAGAGAGGAGGAGAAACACACATACACACACACATCGGATCAGAGTTGTACAAAAGCTTGGTATAGATCAATCAGGAGAAAAAAGGGAAAGTCACAGTACAATTATGATAAATGAGAATCTTATTTTGCAGAGAGCAAAATAGTAATTTTATCTCCAAATATGATAGAAGAGAAAGAATGAGAAATTCTTCACTGTCTCTATGAATTCAAGAGTTCAGATAAGACACAAAAACAGAAGAGCTAAACGTTTCAGCTTAATGGCTTTTTTAATTTTAAGATTGCAAGTGTCCCCATGATTCTCATTGATAAATCACCTTCTGGAATCCCTTCAGATTTCCAAGTAATCTCCAGTCTTCAATGGAAAGAGAAGAGAGATCAAAACATGCTGTCAGAATTTGGAGGGATTTTGTTCCAATTCTATACTAAGTCAAAGCCCAGTCCAAGAATCAATCAGGTTCTATGACCACCACCTATGCTCCACCGTGGCATATCCCTCATCATATACAAGTGGCTATAGTTTATATTATTGCACCCATACTACCTTCATCTAACTCTTTCCCATCAGCAATAAGCTAAGAGACGATAGGATAGCAGGAATCTTCTTTTACATCTCCTCTTTACCCTTAATCTTTATTGCCTGCGCATTGCAAAACAAGCATGAAAAAATAAGACAATTTCCAAAGACAGTGTAAAATCCCAAAAGGTAACATATAACCATCTGGAGTACAACAAGCACATCATATTTTCTTTCTTTAGCAAGACAGTTCTAAGTTTTATGGAAGGCATCCCAGTAGGCAAAGACCTACTAGCTGTAACTCCTTAAAATTTTTTTTTAAAAAAATAATAAAACTGCAATGTTTCTTTAATGCCACAGTCTGAATTATAAGCAGAGAGTTGGCACATCTCTCATTTTATTCATTCTAATTACAATTGCCTTGTCACTGAGATGCCAACCTGACGAAGAGCAAATCAGGTAGCAAATCCCCAGGGGCCGCTTAGTAACAGGAAGGCTGTCTCCAGTGGAATCAACGTGACAATTTCTTCTTTCCCTCTTCAAAGCCGAGAGTCCCCCTGGACAAATTCACATTTGATTATTTTCGCTAGGCTCTCTGTCTTCAACTGCTTGATTAGCATCTCACTCACCTAAGAAATTAGACTAAAGTTTGTGACCATTAAAAGGAAGCCAAAGCATGTGCACGGATGGGTGTTCATGCATGCAGCACACCTATGAAAAACCATGTTCTGAACTTGGCACTGAGAGTTGGCACTGAATGTACTGTGTGAGGGCCACTGTGTGTGTGTGTGTGTGTGTGTGTGTGTGTGTGTGTGTTGCTGTTTATGTTCCTAAGAGGTGATCTTTTTGCATATATCAATCTAGAAACGTGAAGTTTGAGAACCATAGGCAAAATTGTGGTAGTTGGCTCCACAGGTACCCAATTTTCCTCTCTCTAACTTTATAGCAGCTGTGCTTAGAGATAAGACCACTGTGCCTATTGCTACTAAAATGTTTTGTATAAAGCTGCATTCTTTCTGGTAAAACACATTTCTATACAATGGTGCAATTACTATTAGAGGAAAATTAATATATCAAATTAAAAATATTCTGAGAAAATTATCAGGATAGTCTCCTAGTCCACTGCCAACCACTGATGTGATGGGTCAATGGCACAGAAGCAGGATAGAAAAGGGATTGATGGAGCCAGAATTCTGCCTTCATAATCTTTCTCCTACCTCTTTGTTGAAGTCTTCCTTAATTACCCTGGTTGATGGGACAATCATTCCTAAATCTTGGTGTATATAATAGGGCAGATAAAAAAAAAAATAGAGCAGACAACTTGGCACTTGGTACAGATATTTCACTTCACTACAGGTGAGCTGTAGCTCAAAACATGCATTTTAACAATAATCAGGGATAATTATATTAGCAACATTACTACATTTATTCTCAGTTACAAAATCCTATAATGATAATATCTATATCATAAAACTGTCCCACAGCTCAACTACGGTGAACTTTTAATTGTGATGTATGTCAGGTCCTCCCAAGCAATTTCCAAGAAAGCACTAGGTATTAACATTTTCTTTTTGCTACACAACACACCACACATAGTAAGTGCTCAGTAAATGCTCGCTGATATGAGTTGATGTAACCCAGAAACCACAGCTGTTTTGTTTTGAGTGCCTTCTTTCTAGAAGGTAAAGTTTCCTTTGCCAACACATAGACCATATACCTTTAGAATTCAAAATTATTTTAGAAAAACATTAATCTCTTCAAGGACAATCTCCCATTGGACAGTTGATCTCTAGGCTACATCTCCGACTCGGATGAGGTGAAATGATTCAGTGTTGTTTCTATCCAGTGCACAGTTGATGATCTGGCTCCTTCAGTCATGGCCACCTGAGCTGCCCAAGCTGAAAAAATACACCTTTCTCCTAGGACTAGAAGGTCAGCCAACAAGAACAGAGTTATATTAGCTAGGATATAGATTAAATGCTGTAGCTGTGAACTTTCATGCCAAAAAATAGGTTCATATTCTCCTTCATGCTCAGAGATCAGCAAATTGAAATATCAGCCTTTCATGTGACAGTTCTGTGCCCAGTGCCTTGGTGCTTCAGGGAATGGAGAACAGCAAGTCACTGGTTTTGCCCTCAAGTATATTGCAGTTTAGTTTGGGAACCAGGTGATACAATGCATAACATAAAATAAAAGTTTAAATAACACTTAATGATAGAAGGACACTAAATATGTGCCAAGGAGTAAAAGAGTTCTAGAGCTGTCTAGGGAAGAGAAATAGTCTGGAGTAGTCTGAAAGACCGTCAAGATGGATGTGGGTCTGGCTGATTAGAACAATTAGTAGATTTGAATACAAAGATTTGTCAGCCTGAGTAGAGATAGACTGGGTCAGAAGTATGAGCCAGGCAAAGCTGTCTTCTTTCCTCCTTGGTTCCTAATATAAACTGGCATTCAACTAAAGGTCTGCTGGCTAACCCATCACATTAGACCTGCCTTCTCTGACCATTCTCCCCATCCAACAAAAACATACCAAGCCATACATTCACATATTTTCTTACTCGTACAGAATATATTATTTATACAACCTATTTTGTACTCAACTGCTATACTGCATAATATGCACATTTTGTTTGTACAGCCCCCTCTACTTACTGAAACATCTCTCCAGTATTTTTCTTCATGGCACCAACTTGCAAATCAATGAAATAATTCCTACAAAAATAATAAATAAGAAACTCAACTGAAGCCCTGACATAAAGGCAAATAAGGATACATTTTTCAGAGAGACTGGAGAAAAGTCTCAAGTTACATCAGGAGGGCTATGATTCACATAGAATAAGTCCTTAGCAGCAAGATACATGCTCTCAAGTCTAAGCAAGTTAGGAGTTTTATCTTTCATTTAACCAAATTTCTATATTTGTCCATATCCTACTAACATCCATTCACAAAAATGGTTTTACCTTAGTCTGACTCTACCCCAAAAGATTGTGGCTTTCAATTACTTATGAGGAAATGGACCTTTTGAACCTCTATAGCAAATTCTTCCCTACCTCTTCAAATTCCATTGCCAGTGTTCAGTTGCCCACACAGTTAATTTCATGCATTATTCTCTTTACTCTGTTCTTTCTTGTTATAGCATTTTGCTCAAATGCTCCATCTTTCATGAAGGTCTTTGTTCTTTTTATCCACTCAAAGCCACCCCTCCAGACCTAGACAAAGCCCAGAAGTTTTCCAGATGTTCTGGGCTCTTCTACACCCTTGGATGTAGAGTCGTGGCCTTTATCGCATGTAATGGGACTTGATTGCATGTGTGTACATGTATGCATGTGACTGCAGTACACTGGAAGAGTAAGTGTGTGCTATTTGAAAAGGGTAGATTTTGGTCATAGGAGCTGGAATCAGTTTGTACTGGAACCCTTTGCCTCAGTGGCCAGAGGAACCAGACTTCACTGGTGCATCCAACATGCTTTTATAGGTTCACACAGGAGTCAGGGGAGGCTACAAAGGAGGTTCCCCAGCAAGCTTGCCCAATCTACGTGTCTATCTCCGAATAGAGACTTTTCCACGGTAGGAGTAAAACGTATCTCAGATGTTCTTCTCCTCTACCAGACTAAAGTGAGTTGCATATATTTAGGTAATTTAGGAGGTATGTAAAATGCAAGCAGATAACCGTTAGTGGGGATATGATGGACCCTGTACATTCCTGTGGGGAGGGGGTGACTATATACATATGAACCGCAAGTCTTTAAAAACCATTTGACAAAGCAGGGTCTCTATTTTTCAAATCACTGCTTCTAGCTTCAGCTTAATAGCAGATTAAGCAGTTCAGTCTGCCTGGGCTTGAGCCAATAAAGCTCATTTGTAGTATTTAGTGAATGGCTCTGGTGATCAAGGATGGTTGCAAAGCCACCCTTTCCCTCAAGTAACCATTCAACTACCAGAAATGTGCTCCAACTATGAGCTGCAAGTTTAAAAAACAAACTCAAGTGTGACTCAAAGCTAATATAAATCAATCACCATTAAAACCTTTTGGAATACAGCTCTCTTTTCCACAGCTCTTCATGTCAAATACCAATGAGCATGTCATATATTATTATTCCCTAGGATCTTAAAAGAATGAAGATATCAACAGCCATTTAGATAGGCACCAGGAACATAAGTGAGACTAAAGTGAGTGCAAACAAGACCTAGCCAAATGGCAGTTTTCTCATTTATAATATCCTTAAACATGTCTGAATTACATCATATAATTATTCAGTTAAATAATAAATCAATTTATAGCTGAGGAAAGAAGAGAGAAGATTAAATGATGAGGGAGGTTTGGAGGGATGGAAAACATTCCATGCTGGAAATGGCAGCCTTGAGAATCAATAAGATTAGGGAAAAAAACAGGCAGGAAATTCTCAACACCGGCACCTGTAGAACAACTCACTTAATCCCAAACTGGAGAATCCATAGTGAGAGTGACACATTTTCTACTATGGAGGGAATTCATATAAAATAAAGTTTAACTTAGATGTAGAAAATGGACCTAGTATGGGAATGATTCCCTGATAATGCTGGAAATGACAGAAAATGTGTTAAAATAATTTATAGGGTCTGGTTGTACTTTATCAAATGATTAACAGTATTCCATCTGCTTTCTAAACATTCCCACCTTCTACTAATTCCTCTGAAATTTTGCCATTTCAGTCAAGCTAAAATTTATTAGCACCCACTTATTGTGATTTATATGCAGGATGATTTGCACACCTTTTTCCTGGGCTATCTGCATGTCTTTATTAGGAATGCAGCTTATTTGGGGGCACATTTGATTTATAAGCATTTGGCAAGTCTGCCCTTCTATTCTTCTTTCTTTTTGATTCATGCAAGGGCAGAGGTATATTCCTGGAGCTTATTCATCCCCTAGGAAATTAATTGTTTAATGAAATCTTCCCATTTGGTTAAAATTTTCAGAAGATTAGATTCAATCTCTTTTGCTTGGCTGCAACAAAAAGTAGTAGCTAGAATTAGGACTTCCTTCTGGTAAAATCTTGAACTACATGAAGTTTGTATACTCTGGCTTTGGGCTCACCATTCTATGACTATATTCTCTTCCCAGTCCCTAAATCAGTCTTTGTACTTTATCTCAAAATACATTAGATAGCACTTTAAAAAAAAAAAATACTCCCAGATGCAAATCTTCCCTCCCTCCACCACTTGGTCTCTTTACTCCTTTTTCTACCTTTTGAGGACCAATATTCACTGGCCTGCCCTTACCTGTCAAGAGAAAAATGATCTAATAAAATTATAATACCAGCATGAGAACAATGCCTGCCTCCATGAGGCAGCTGGGATTTGAAATGGGACACTTAAGAGAAACAACGCGTTCCTTATAAGTTCATAATTTAAAATGAACCATTCACATATGCTATATACCTAAATCCTTAAAATATTCTTAAAGATAATAATTATATATATTTCAGTTTTATGTTTGGGGACACTATGATTCAGGAAGGAGGGAGACACTATGACTCAGGAAAAAGATTTAGGGGAAGATTGTGGATAATGGGGTATTCAGAGCCTGGTCAACTATCACTGAATTCCATATGTTCCCATTCTTGTACTGGCTCCTAGTGCTAAAGTATAATGCACGAGTAGCGGAAATTTATTTCCAGATTAAACTGTGAGATGCATTTTCTTCTGGACTAGACAGCTTTCTTATATCTTGCAAATCAAATTACCTGGGTGGCTTCCTATTCTGCCTAAAATTGGGGAAGAGGAGGAAAAAACACATTAGGAAAAGGTTGAGTACAACTACAGGGGAAACTAATTTAGGAGGTGATCTCATGAGGCCTCATGCCCACACAAAACAGTCCACAGCAGGTCATTCTTGTCAGCTTCTCCAATAAGCATATTTCCATTTTTAGTCTAATGCTGTTCAGTGACCTTGTCCTGTGGCACAGCCAGACAATATTATGGGAGAAACAGGAGCAGCGATAGCCTAATTATACAATTACATATTCATTTACCCCCTAGAGAGCCTAAGACGTTTCTGAGAGCCAAACAAGAAGTGGTTGGCTGGAAACTCATTTTGAAAGATTGCCTCACCCCAAGATACAGAACCTTATCCATATATGGAACATAAAATTATCAGCTAAGTCACATTGGTGGATGTCAAGAGAAAAATACAATTATGGAAGACATTTAAAATTCTTAGATAGGTAACCAGATTTAGAAACGTATAATAAAGTCTACATTATTTGGCAAGGTAAATTTTATCAGTGGAAGACAATTCACACTCAGATTGTGTCCATTTTCTTATTTGAGCAAGTCATCACCAAAACTGTCTTCTATACCTTCCCTACCTGTGCTATTTTTGCTTCTTTTGATATAAGAGATGTGATATTAAGTAAGAATAGGGGCTTTTGGGAAAAAGAGAGAGAGAGAGAGAAATTTTAAAAAAACCAAAGAGCAATCATACCCTGCAAAGTCCCTTTCTGCTTTTTCTATCTTAAAAATTGATTAATTCATTACTGGTCACCCAATTGTCTTTCTTAATAGTAGTGGTATATGCTGACATCTACATCAAATAGTAAATATCTGAGGTTTTACATAGCACATGTTCTGTCTCAATTCTTGACTCAGCTCTGCTGTTCTAGCACCAAACTGCCTTGGAAAGTTGTAAATAAATGGATATGACTGTGTTTCAATAAAACTTTCTTTACTAAAAAATGCAGCAGGCTGCATGTGGCCCATGGACATGTAGTATACTAACTCCAGTTCTATAAAGTCCACATGGTCTTGAAAGGTGTGGTAGTAATATATGTTAGGGGAAGGTAGGTCACTGTTTCTTTTCCACTGTTTCCATTTTCAAAACTGTAATAAACTAAAGATCAACCGGTTTACTATTTTTCATAGTAACTCTGAAATTTAGCATCAAAATACCTCATCAGAATGACATAAAAACAAAGATATACTTTTACTGAGCAAATCTCAAATATCTCTAATAACTTCTAGGGGAGGGAAGGCATTTTTTTCCTTTTGCATTCCGTGTCATTTCAGTTAATAAAAAGTTAGACCCCATAACGCATAATGCAGTATTCTGAGATTACTATAATTGAATACAGATCTCTACATCTACAAAATGTGCTTTCTTGTCATTCCTTGTATTTTCATGGCTTTTGTTCATGTCATGCTTCTGTCCTTTGGCTGTCCTTCTCACACAGAGTACTGCTTTCTTTCTGCTAGATTCACCTCAGTCTTTCATGGCTAACCTAGGTCTCATATTTCCCTGTAATGCATGGTTGGTCACCCAAACTGGCCACTCCTTTTTATATTCCCGACCCTGTTTTCAGGTTTTCATATCTAGCTCCACTTTCATGTTTCCATGATTTCAAGGAAGATGCCAGGGTCTTTACATTTTCCCATAAGCAGCTCTTTATGCAGAGAGGAGGATTTGGACTTGAGATCATTTTCCCCTGGCAGGGAGGTGACTACTTTACTGCATGAAACAATGAGCATCTGTGAGATGCTTGGACTAAATATATGACTAAATTTGGAGATCAAGATACTCATTGCCACTGTTGCTACTGTGTTGTCTGCAAATGTTTTTATCAGTTGACCCACATGGAGATCCAAACTATAATTTCCATCTCATTATACAATGATCTAATTATCTCAGCTAATTTTCCCTCTTGTTGGGGGTGAGCTTAGATATATAACTAGTTTTGATATTACCTCTACCTTACAATTAGAGAAATAAAAGCTAAGAAATTACAGATAACTCGAAGGGCATAGCTGTCATTCTTATGGTAAATTACCTAAAATGCTATACACACAGTCAAATGTTGCTTCTGCTGGTTAGTTTGCCACTTTGAGGATGAATATGAACTCTATTACCAGAATTAAATGATCAAAGATAAAATTGTCTCCTAAAAGTAATTGGAAAGAAACAAAAATACAGAAACACCAAAACATCCTTGTCACAAAGAGTGTAACCCAAACAGATGCTTCCTCATGGGCACATTGGAAAAGCACAGCCTATTTGAAAATGCTTGTTATATTCCATTATTATGTCTACACACATTCCTTAATAATTAAGGAATCAAATGCATGGTGACAATAACAGGACCCCATGTCTTAAGTGACCATCCCCATCTGCTCCTATTCCCCACCTGAAACTATCATCTTCCTTTTAAGCCATTGCCTGGGATAGCTAGAAAGCTGACAGCAAGGCCGTAAACATGAGGTTTTGAAATGCAGCCAGATGGTTGCAAAAACTATAACAGATTGAGGGTTTCTAACTTCTAGGGCATTGGCTTCCTTTCCTTCTGTGAAGATGTATTTTCTTGTTTGGCCATTCTATCACATCTTCAAAAGACTGCAATCTGGTTTTCCATTGATGATAAAGAGATGTCAGATTTCCTCCTATTTACAATATCACTTGTTAGCCTGAATAATGAAGAAAACCTTGGGCCTCTTGTCCACTTTATCTTGTTGTAAGAAATGAATATATAATACATGCATGTATTGCTAAATGGAATATAGGGTTACTCTTCTGTATGGTTAATGACTGAGATCAAGTTGGTACATTCAAAATCCCACGGCATGTGGCACTAAAGGAAAAGAAAAAAGGGAATTTGTTATATTTTTAAGCCTGGAAGCAAGAAAGTAGGCAGTGGTGGTATTAGGGGATATGGAGATGTCCTGCAGGAGATGTCCTGCATAAAATATGAAAGGAACAGAAAAAGGACATATAAAAAAGAAATTACGACAGAAGAAAAGCAGGTCAGTGGAAGTCATCTGTGTGTAACTGTAGAAAAAAGGCACCCTTAACAGTACCTCTAATTAGAAATATCCAATCAACAAACTATGCAGACTTGAGAAAGTACTTTGAACATTTCTATAGTTTGCTGTATGCATCCATCACCTAGGACTGGCAATAATAAGGCATATGTGAGCATCAGAGAGGATTCTGTGCCGGATGCTGTTGGTTATCTCCCAAGAGCCATCCCACCCCTCTTCTTCCTTGGTAAAGATCTCAAACCTTGTTTCCTATTGAATCACCATGTTCTCTCCCTGGCACTTTCTCCTGTCCTGGGATGAAAGCTTATTAGTCTAAGCAATCATGAGCATTTATTCTGCTTATCTGCTCTGAGTTCACTCAAGGGCATATAACAGAGTCAAATCTGCCCAGTGATATTAGAGGAGAGTATCACTGGAAAATTTCTGGGAACACAACTTGCCCAAGGAAATACAGTTGACTGAGTCAAGATTCAAATCCAGAAAGTCTGACTCAGTCTTCTTGTGAAAAGTGAGTAGGAAAGACCAAGAGGTCATTTCTCTCTGACTCTAGCAGATATTCTCAAATTATAATCTAAGAAAGATTACTGGGGCACCTGGGTGGCTCAGTTGGTTAAGCGACTGCCTTCGGCTCAGGTCATGATCCCGGAGACCCGGGATGGAGACCCGGGATGGAGACCTGCATCGGGCTCCCTGCTCGGCGGGAAGCCTGCTTCTCCCTCTCTCACTCCCCCTGCTTGCGTTCCCTCTCTGGCTGTGTTTCTCTCTGTCAAATAAATAAAATCTTTAATAAAAAAAAAAAAAGAAAGAAAGATTACCTTGGAGAGCTTATTAATTCATCCCAGAACATCCCAAAACTCTACTCTAATTTTATTATTAAACTCTCTGGTCAGGTTATTGTGATGCAGGTGAACTTGGGATCATACTATGACACACGTCACTTGAGAGAATTTACTGATTCTAGCCCTGTGAATGGGACTAAGGAATAGGCAGTTCCTTATCCCTGTTGTACACAATAGTTTATTTAGTCTGGGGAATTATATTAATAATTTATTCTCTAGTCCTATGTAGGTAAATGCATAGCTTTTAAACTATGTCTGGTCAATAATCCTAGATTTCTGCCCTTTGTTTAGATAGAACATGTGCCAACTGCTTTATTTATATTGGTATGTGCTTGATGCAATTACTAGGATAATCATTATGAATGCTAAATTCATTTGTTTATTCTTCTCGAATAGTGCTGTCCATGAAAATTTGGTAAAACAACGGAAGTATTCTATATCTGTGGTCTTCAATGCTAGTACGAAATTAGTGACACGTGGCCGTCCTGCACATGCAATGTGCCTGTTCTACTGCGGAACTACATCTATCATTTTTTTTTTACCTTTTATTTATTTATACTTAAAGAGCCAGTGGCTATAATAAGCAGCTTTAGAGTAGTGTGTATATGTGCACAATTAGGTATTTTAGGAACTTGAAAACATTATATTACTGACAAGTCCAATTTGTAGAATGGTCTCTTCCATGCCATTTCACTCCTCTTGAGAATCTACCACGTGATTCTAAGCCATTATATTCATTGAGGTGAGGTGCTTGTCTTCACAGCCTTGCCATTCCCAGGATGCCCCATCTCTGTGAGGCACTGTAATCTCAATGTCAGACACATTCACAGAAGCCAGCCTCATAGAATCCTGACAAACAATAGCCTGGCATCCTGACGCGCCACCACAGTGCTCCCAGGACGGGAGCCACCTTCACAGAGAAACAAACTCATTCATTATTCTGAAAGATTAAGTACCAAATACCTCATTAGAGATACTGCAAGCTGAAAAACAGATAACAGCTGGAGAAAAGAAAAAAAAGCCATTTGCAGATGAGAAAGTAGTAAGGGTAGGGACTAACTGGTTCTGCACCAAATGGGTCTGGCTTTCTTTCCCAGTCTCCCACGATCACATTTTGCCCAGAACCGGTGCCCATGAGCTTCCGGATTCTTACTCTAGCAGCCAGGCAGTACTCACCATTAGAGTACTGATGGAATTAGTAGAAATGACAGACTGCTCAATAATCACATGCTGGTTTCTTCCATTTGAATGAGAATTGACTGGCACAAATGATTGATTAACATTGACAAAGCCATATGGGTTCAAATCATATTCCTTTTGTTCATACTTTCAAACAATTCAAATTGCATCTTTCTCTAAATTCCAGTGTTGAGGTTTTTTGGTTCTGTTTTATTTTTTCTCCATAGGAACATGGGCTGAGCGCAAGGGGGCACACCTAGAGTAAATCTCAAACTTTATGATTCTGAAGTCACAATGAGTGTGTGATCTTGAGACAATAGTTAAGCCTCTGTCTCCTCATCTATAAAACAGTATCATCTTAATTGGAGTAATATTCAGTGGTCTGGCTTTCAAGACTGGAGTCATCAACATTAATATAGCTTCTACCAACCCTTCATGCAATTTCAGTTTCACACATTTACAATATGATCTGGACTCTCTCAAATAAGTACAAGATGCTCTATCATTTGATATTTCGCTCTTCCTCTCAACTAAACAGTACGCTCTCCAAAGATAGGCACAAACTGTAACTGTGTCAGACCCTCATGACAGTATGTTCAATAGAACACAACTGACCATTTGGCTCAGTCGCCAGAGCCTTTTCTTCTTCTTCTTCTTTCTTTCTTTAATTTTTTTTTTTTTTAACAGCAGCCACAGTTGTTGAAGGAAAGTGTGAGAGTTACTGGAACTATTAAAAGGATTGGCTCCTTGCAGGAGCTTGTCAAGAATCACATAAGCATCAGAGTCAGGATTGGAGCTCAAATAAGGAAGATGGTGTTCAGTACTGCAAGTCAGAGAGTAAAGCAGTAATCATTAGGACCTCCTTCCCTGGACTGGGCAGTAGTTCCTACCTTCTAATCTAGGGAAGAACCTATTCTTCATTCACAGGAGGAAAAGGGCCAAGAAGAGTAAAGTTGGGAACCTAACTCAAAATTTGATGTCATAGCATAATTCCTACCATAGCATAGTACCAGGAAACCTGACAAAACAACAAATTCCAGATAATAAAAGTTTAATTTTAGGCAAATGAGCCAAGAAGAAATGTATAGGTTGAGGACAGGGAAGGGCAGATTGAGTTAAGGCCATCACTAGTGTTAGGAATATGGAGAAGGGAAAGAAAGAAGGGAATCTACATTTTACAGAAGCCTCTGTGCCAGGTCTAGATGGATAACTTTAGTCTAATTTCCAATAGGTTGGTGGGTGGGGAAGTAAAGCACAGATCTGACACTGGGAATGGCCTACCTCATTAGGACTGACTCAGGGTATGATGCAGATAAAGCCTAGAAGTGAAAAATTTCCTTGAGAATCTCAGCTGGGAGTCAGATTCAAAAGAATTCTGTTTGTGTAAAGTGCATGTTATCCTCAAGAAATGAATATTGGTCTTCTGAGTACCCATAGTCTCAAGTACATATTGCCTGTCCTTATGCTGACCTTTCACTATTATAAAGATTAACCCAAGTCTAGCTGGCTTTTCACACATGAACACTGACCAATAATCAACAGGTGGGCTCATGTAACATGGCTATCCAAGTTGTAACCATGGGAATCAACTAATAAATTGGGACCAAGAGACTGGCCAGTCTCAGAATGCTGGGGAGGCTTACAGACTGATAGCAGTCACTGCAGGCTTTGTATCAAAAGACCTGATGTTCGGTGAACCATGGGGACCTCTGAGTCTGACTCACAGCATTTCAAACTGACCTCTCTCCTATCTTCCTACAGCCCGGACTATGGATATTAGTTCACGTCTTGTCTGTGCCCTCACTTTGTGGTGTGCTTTGGTTCTGTCTGGTTTCTCTTTCTGCCCTTACATCTCCCTCTTGGACTAGAGGAATCTTGAAAAAAAGACTGCCTTTTCTTATCAACTCTCATTCCCAAGTACTAAAATCTGGTGAATCTTCTAATTATTCCTATCTGGCTGGCAGTGCCAGAGTGTACAGAAGTCACTTACTCTCTCATTCATCATTCATCACATGTGTGTGTGCATGCACACGCACACAGGTCCATTTTCCCCAGACATGAATTGAACCACATCTATGCAATCCCTTTCTAACACTGTAGTTTAGACAGAGCTTTGTATCTTTTAAAAGTGGTTAAGAACACAGATTCTAGAGTCAGAAAATCTTAGGGAAAAATCTAGTTCCACTGGTTGGGGCTGAAATGGAGCAAATTACTAAATCTATTTAAGCATTTGATTCTTCCAATCTGTCATGAAGAAAATCACAGTGACCTATATCGTTGTGAAGTTTAATATTCCCTAATATTTAGTAATTATTCATTTAATGTTGTCTCTATGATTACTTAGTATTAACATTGTTATAACATTTCTCCTATTATCTTCACTTTCAGAGACCAGATAGGACCACTGGTTCAAACTTTTTTTCATTGTTAATTAATTTCCACCTTTAACAAATTGTTTTACCTCTATAAAACCAAGCTCCTTCATCTGGCAGTTCTCTCTTATATGTCTTAAAGAAATGTCACCAGCATCAAAAGTAATTCACAGATAAGCACATTTAAACACTTTAAACTGTTATAGATGACTTTCCTTATATTTCTTCAATACATCCCACCACCACCACCAGATCCTGAATTAAACATTTCTACTTTGCAAGTCTAACACACTATTTTTTGATCCAAGGTAAAACCAAACAAAACCAAAACCAAACAAACAAAAAATAAGCTAAATTTCATTTTTCCCAGTGATTTTCTAGGTCCTTATTACCACCTCACTAAATCATGTGTATCATTTAGGGTGAGCAGTATTATCAGTCACACATTTTATAAACAATTTCCCCTTACGTTTCTCACCTAATCCACTCACGTGGGTCAGACTTCATAATTTATTCACATATCAGGAAATGGGAACTAGTCAATATATAATTTGCCTATAATAGAAAAAGGGCATAGAAATGAGGGCATGATGGAAATGTTGGGTCTTAAACTAGATTTGTTACCCACTGGTCACCAGATCCCTACAGGCTTGTATAATATTGTTATAATCCATAATATGCCATCTATTGTTTTGGTAGGATGGACAACTTGCTCAATAGTAAATGAGAAGCCAAAGAAGCTTAGATGACAATACAGTGAGCTTCAGTAAAAATAATTCTTTCTCGGGGCGCTTGGGTGGCTCAGTTGGTTAAGCGACTGCCTTCGGCTCGGGTCATGATCGCGGAGACCAGGGATCGAGCCCCACATCGGACTCCCTGCTCGGCAGGAAGCTTGCTTCTCCCTCTTTCACTCCCCCTGCTTGTGTTCCCTCTCTGGCTGTGTTTCTCTCTGTCAAATAAATAAAATCTTAAAATAATAATAATAATAATTCTTTCTCAGTGAAATGGCGGCTCATTACTTCTATAATTCACAAACTAAACTTAAACAAGATCACCACATATTCTTCCAGAGGAGTTTCCTCTAGCTAGTCTTTGTGCTGTCTAATAAACTCAGCCAGACTAATTTCCTTAAGATTCTGGTCAAGATCCTAAGGAGTCTTGTTTTTTAGCACCCACTAGTGTTGAGCTGGGAAGTTGATGGGCAAAACATTTCTTCCCACTTAATTTCTGGGGAGGCTCTGTGTCTTCCGTATAGGCCATTTCCATTTCTCTTCTCAAATGGCATGCGCCTATCCACAGAGGCTCATTCCTCCTTTCCTAAGCTAGCCCTTCTTACCCATCATTGTTGAAGTCTTCTCTCCTTGCTCCATCTCCTAGGGCTTTTGTCATCTGACCTCCCAGACTGAGCTCTTATTCTTAACATATTGGGAATATTTTGCCATGTGTTGTGTTTATTATTTTTTGTTGTAGTTGTTTTAATCAATTGCATCTGAGAGCTTTCTGAGAGTAGAGATCATGTTGCACAAATACTCTGTTCTTAGAACCCAAAGAAGTCAGCTAGAAGAAACCTTGGAGATCATTTGAGTAGTTTCTCAGTATTCTAAAACTTCAGCTCTTTGGTTTGAACAGGGATGTCTACAGTCAGAATATACCAGAGCTAGGTAAACTTCCCATATAAATATATTGTTTAACCATTTCTCTAGAGAATCCCCAGAACTCTGAGGAGTAGAGTTAGAAAGTCACCGAAGGACACTTCCACTTTATAAATGAGGACCCGGGTCCTCTGAAAGGAATGTAGGATACTTGCCCAAAGATACAGAGCTGACATGTTGCACCATGTTGGCAAGTCAGTCAACCCAGGGTAGGACTAGTTGCATTGAAAGTATTGGGTGATTGCCAGTTGTCAAGCAGTAATTACTAAAGCTTCACTTTGAAAATGAAAAAACAAGAGGGAATATCAATTTATATCAGGAGAAAATGTGTACTATAATACTTAGAGAACTTTAGTGATACATATTTGTGTCTGCTAAGATTTTAAGATGTTGAAAACATAAGGCAATTCATGCTTAGTTATTTCCCATAAGCACCTAGAGAAGTTAGGAACCTCTGTGAGCTGAGGGCATCTTAAGAGTCTTTTTCGCTTGCTAAGCTTGCTGAATGCTCTCTATTTAATATCACTATTCCAAAGAGGTAGTTAACCAAATAAGATGAACAATGGTCTTGTAAATGGAAATCACATCTGTCAGGGGTGAACAGCCTTCTGAAAGCGGTCCTCTACTCTCAACCAAAAGAACTGTATGTGAACATTTTTCTGCCTCTCTGCAATGACTCTGGCAGAAGTGGAAACATACAGCCCCACTGTGTTCATTTTTATTAACTCAATCCTGAGATAAACTGCATAATTTGCAGCAGGATTCTTAATGTTACATAGAATAAAACTGTAGTTTTTCCTTTGCTCATTTATTCATTTAACAAAGCACCACTTCCATTCAGAAGGTAGTTTGCTCTGTTCAGATTTCTCTTTGTAACCTGTAAGACTGGTGGGTTTAAGAGACTTGTAGTATGAATCCCAGGTAGCAGTTTCTTTTTTCTTACTGTGAAGTAGTAATTGATCTATGAAATTTAGAAATCTCTCGTTTTTTTTTAAAAGATTTTATTTATTTGACAGAGAGAAATACAGTGAGAGAGGGAACACAAGCAGGGGGAGTGAGAGAGGGAGAAGCAGGCTTCCCATTGAGCAGGGAGCCTGATGTGGGACTCGATCCCCGGTCTCCGGGATCATGACCTGAGCTGAAGGCAGTCGCTTAACCAACTGAGCCACCCAGGCACCCCTAGAAATCTCTTAAAACCATGAAGTCAATTCTTAGGTGAATGTGGGATTCAGGAAATTCTATTTTGAAAGTGACTCAGGACTCCCCACTGTAAGCCATAATCTGGATTTTATGACCTATTTTACAGTATCACCTCCCCTTTTCTGACTTACAGAAGAAAAAAGTCAATATAATATATGTAAGGCAGTATACCTGGAGGACAAATGTGTATCTTTTGAAAGGTATGCACATCCATGGCGTACAATAGTACCATATGAAATTCACAATATCGACTAATGTGGAATGAAATATTGCTTTCAAATACAGTATGTCTTGTTAGTGATATTTTTCTCTAACATTTCTTTGTTATTTTCTCTGATGTTGATCCAGTTCTTCTATGACCTTTAGTTTTTCCTCACTATAAATGCGTCTCTCAATAACCTTTATTAATTGACTCAACTTCATTGAGAAACTATAAAAATACACATAATTTGCACCTCTGAGTATGCACACCAACCACCTTTGGTCCTTAACTTGACAAATAAGTGCAACTTTGCATTTACTTAAAAGACAAATTTGCTCTGATAATTATATTTTATGGTTAATATGAAACAACAACATGGGGCTAATACAAATGTTAGAGCAATGTAGGTGAATCTGAGCCAATGCTAGGACTATGTCTTCCTTTACTGGAAACAAGGAGTGAGGGAGAAACTGGTGCTATCCAACAAACCATCCATCACTGCCAGTATGTTGAGTTCTCGATCAGCCAAGTGTTTCTCTTAGGATGCAGGTTTCCATACACAGGTGTGCAAACTTAGCAGATCAGAGTTCAACCCAAATTTATATTTCAAAGTGCACTGATCCAGGGCTTGATACTTCTTGCCCATTTGTTGCTTCCCTGCTCTCCTCTTCTCCTTGTTCTCCAGTTTTCTGCAGAGTGCTCTGACCCTCACCTTCCATCTCACTGTATTATATGGGGATTCTAGACTGACCCCACCCCATCCTGCTGGATTGTCCAGTTATCTCTTGGTCTTGACTGACCCTTGTCCTGAGAGGACTTGAGTTTGTCCTATGTGTGTGGATGCCATTTTTCTGGAGACTTGGGATATCTATTCCCTTCACATTCAGTAAGGCTCTTCTATCCCTGAGGACTCCCAGGAAATTCTGTTAGAACATTGAGAATCACCTTTAAATATCTGGAGATCAAAAATAATCAAAAACAATCAACTGCTGAGCCAGACACCAAACTGGGGTTTAATGTGAGACTTTTAGTTTTAGAATTCCAAGATTATTTTTTTATTATTAGTTGGCTTAGGTGGTTGTTTTTTTAAATATTGAAACCACATGGCATCACTGCGATGCATTTCAACATTTTTGAATGTTAAACCTTTCTATGAATTACTTATAATTCCATCTCAGGCTGAAGTTAAAGAAAAGAAACATGAAGTACACTTCAAAAAATATGGTAAAATTATAATAGCAGAATAGCAACAGCCCGACCACCCATATAATGAGACTTCAGCTCCCTGAAAATGTGGTTCAACCCATGTGTCAGTGTCAACCCAGGGCTGAGATCTAATTAGGGCACATTCAGCCAGTCTGATTATGTGTTTCTTGTTTGGTGACAAATTCGTTCGTTTTGCAACATTTCTGTGAACGTCCAGCAATTTGTTTCTGAGCCTGAAGCAGATTTTTAAAAATATATAATTCTATGGGGTGGTGAGTGAGAGTGTTCTTCAGTAAATAACCATTAACATATACTCTCCTCATCTGACCCTTTAGATGCAACTGCCAAGTCTGTTCAGTGAATGCATGGATTCAATCAATTAATATTTTTGGATGCTAATCTGGCTTGTTTACTTTACTGAAGACAATTGATTAGTAGGACATTTAGCTGATTTTATTTAAATGAGTATATCAGTTTTGTGTGTAGACTGCATCTGATTTTTGAAGACCAAACATGTCAGGGAAACAGGTTTGAATAATGCCTGATCTGGGTTTGTCACAACCTTGTGTGACCTCCTGGGAACGTTGTCTGACTTTTTCAGCTTCTATTTCCTTACTGATATCATAACCTTCATACATTCATCGCTGAGAAAGCAAAATGAAATAATGGTGCGGCTTTGCCTGGAAATGTTTGTAATCACACATATGGAACAGAAAAGAAAATATTTAAGTTTACTGGATATCACCAGGATATTTTTATGTAACAGTTTTTTTTTTTAATATTTTGATAAGACCTTAGGTCTGGAGAGAGACAAATGGACATGTGTGTCTCTAAAATCCTGAACATTTAAAACTGTTCTGGAAAAGAAGGGGACAGACAGACAGACAGACACACACACACACACACACAGAGAGAGAGAGAGAGAGAGAGAGAGA
This sequence comes from Spilogale gracilis, assembly GCA_004023965.1. NCBI lineage: Eukaryota > Metazoa > Chordata > Mammalia > Carnivora > Mephitidae > Spilogale > Spilogale gracilis. The sequence goes on from PITA01005974.1 coordinate 55,360, forward strand.
GAGAGGGAGGGGAGGGAGGAATAAATCTACAATTTTGTTTCTTAGACATTGGAGAAAAAGTGTAAATAGGAGACTGAGAAGAAGAATATAGAAGAAGTTCCTGATGATGGGGTAGGTAAAAACTTTTTATAAATAAATATGTGTATGATTTAATTTGAAGCTGTATTGCTTTAATATAAATTCTTCCTCCTCTCCCCCTTGCTCACACTCCCCCAAAACCATAGTCCAGTGCTATCATATCCTAATTTAGCAGCGAGGTTAACATGTCATATGAAAACAGTAAATATAGAAGCAGTTTCTTGAATGTAATAGTGATTTAAAAAAAAATAAACTCCAGAAAATGCACTGCAACCTTAAGGTGGGTTTTGGTTATCCATGGGCTGTGTGGAGATGAGCACTCAATAATCTCATTTAGAAGTTCCAATGACTCTATGGGATAGGTAACTAACAGTCACCATTTTTCAGATAAGGACACTGAGGCACAGAGTTTAAGTAACTTGCCTGAGATCATACAGAGGCAGAGCCAGGATCTAAACTCAGATATTTGGGCATCGAGTTTATGGTCTATATAATACTGACTCGAAGTTTCCAGCTGCATTATCTGGAAAACATTTCAAAGAACTGAGTGCCTAAGGTCAATTATTGAGTGACACGTAATGCTAAAATCTCTAGTGTCAGTCCAACTGAGAGACAACCTGAGGTCACCAAATGCTAGCCTTGCTCCTGAGTCCTGCCTCTATGGTCCTAATAGTCTGTGCAGTGTTCCCAGGACTGAATGGGGGGGTGTGTCTCACTCACTGAAGGGGTACAAAGGAGACCCTTACAAAGGGAGGTACCTAGGAAGCCAGGAGTTCCAGAGTTCCAGCGTCAGCTTTGTCTGCTTGGGGACTACTCTTCTCATACATGATGAATTTGCATGAATGGCTCCCAGGATTAGCAAACAAAACTTTCATGCTTCTCTGCTATAAGCCATCAATCATCCCATGTTATATTTGTCATCAGTGTTATCATTAAATTCTCTTGAGACCCAAAGGATGTTTCATTCAGAATGGGGTCTTTTTACCTTTGATGATTATAAAACAAATACATTTCTATGTGTGGACATTCACAAGAGTAAGGGTAGTTTTGCCATATTAGTTTGAAGAGTGTTCCTCATTGCACACAAAATACTGGTTCTGAACAGTCCCCTAAACTTTTCTGTTTTGGCATAGTGTGTGTGTGTGTGTGTGTGTGTGTGTGTGTGTACCACATACGATATTAAACATAGTTTGGGGAGGCCTGCTTTTCAAATGACCCCTGAAGTGAGTTCTTTTATACAAATACATACACACCCTCCACATATCTCAAAGAAAAAACATATGTGTTTTATTTGCAATGTGAATACATATTTTCAGTTGGCACATATGTATTTTTATTTTGGAGTTTTCTGAAGCTGTATGTTTGTTGTGTAATTCTTTTTTTTTTTTTTTTTTTTTTTTTTTAAAGGTTTTATTTATTTGACAGAGAGAAACACAGCCAGAGAGGGAACACAAGCAGGGGGAGTGAGAGAGGGAGAAGCAGGCTTCCCGCAGAGCAGGGAGCCTGATGTGGGACTCGATCCCAGGTCTCCAGGATCATGACCTGAGCCGAAGGCAGTTGCTTAACCAACTGAGCCACCCAGGTGCCCCTGTTGTGTAATTCTTATACTCTTTCTTTTTATGTACATATTATTGTCCAGGAATGAGGGCTTATTTTCTCTATAGTATTTACACAGTCTTGTCATTGAAATTTAACCATCAGGATAAGACTTGTCATTGAAGATTTTGTAAAGCCTCCAAATAAATCACCAATTACAAGAAGTGGAGTGGTAATCCCTTAGGTTATAACATTAAGATGCCCCAAAAGAAACAGAACAGTCAGTAAAACTAGGTGTGTGATGCTACTTGTGAAATTCAACATGGGGAATATTTGAATTTGGATACCCTTCTAACAGCTTTTTTTCTTCTGCAAAGACATGGCTTGGATGCTATTTTTCCTTGATGAATATGTGTATAAGTTATCAAAATGAATTTAAGTTGTTTATGTTTTTGCTTACATTTCTAACCTAATTGGATTTGTATTTTTTTTTTTTCTTCACTGCTGCTTGCAACAACTTCCAATTTAGTGCTGCTTCATGTTTTCATTAGTGTGTGGCTCCCTCCCTCTTCCAGGTCATTAATAAAGTATTAAATAAAGCCAGCTCTCCTAACTGCTGATGCTATTCACCCAATGCTCCCTTGAGTAGGACACATTTCATTTACCATTGCTCTCAGTTTACCGTGATCCAAACCAGCAAAGTAACCACATTCTTCTTCAAGTCTATTTTTATTGTATTCTTAAATTGCATTTCATTACTTGTTGGACCTGATGTTTTTCTCCAGTCCACATGAATCATTACTAAAATCAAATCTAGTGTAAACCAGAAGAATGTCAGGGAAAGAAAGTCACCAGTTTAAAAGGTGTTGGTTTAATGGGTCTCTTTTGTGATGGTTGGGGAAGTCTGAAACCAACAAGATTGATGTAGTTTGCATTTGAGACACAGGAGATAATCTGTGGGGCTCGGACAATCACTTCTGATTCCTATAGGCTGGAAAAACGCATCAATGGATAGACAGACATGTTTATTATTTCCAATAAACGCTCTGGGTCTGACAATTTTTCTTAGTTTAATGTATGAATTTCATTTCATAACAGCAATAAGACACTTCAGGCTGTGCATTTGTTAGGGATTATTGCACTTCTTGGGTGGTTTAAGTCATTCTGCCTTTAGTCTTATGCCATATAACATGACCCAAGGCACCTTATAAATAGCAGAGCAATGCACTGCCTGTCATGTGTTATAGCTTGAATAGCCTTGTAAAGGGACATGGATTATAGAGGTATGATAATAACTATAAAACAGGAGTGGTAATTTAAGTGCCTATGTTGGATAATCTGTATGATTAGCTTTTATTTATTTATTTATTTATTTTGGTCTTTTGTGTTTCATTCTACTTAGAATTCTCATTTACTGAAAGCACTGCTCAACAATATGATGTGCTAATGGGTTGAAGGTAATTCAAGATTTAATTTAATATTTAAATCTTCTCATTGTTTTGTTTACCAATTAGCTGTCAGAAGTTAGCTGGAATTAGCTAACTTACACAAGAGCCTCACTGGCTCAGAGATCACAGGTTACTATCATAAGTTATAGCAAACACTCTCAGGGTTGAATTCTTAAACTCCATGGAAAAATGATGCCACAAAGAGAACACCTTAATATTTCAATACCACAACCCAAAGAACAAATGTGCACTATCTGTGTTTTAAAGCTACAGTTGTAAGTGTGCAGCATATAACATTAGGTCTAATGGAGATTTCACATTTTGTAAGCCAACATCTTATTATGTCAGATACACTTTTTTTTTTTAGTTTTTTTGTTGTTGTTGAATCCAGATGTTTAACACAATCATCAAAATTTACCCACATTTTGTTTAAGTATTTATTATGAAGTAAATACTAAAGAAAGTTTTAACTGTCAAGAGGCTCTCTAGGGTTAATGGAGGAAAAAGAAATTTTAATCAATATGTGGGATCAGGCCCCAGAGTTTCTAGTCCCTCCTCATTAGCTGACTTTGACAGCACACTACCAGCAGCTCAGCATTCAACATTTTTTTCCTTATCACTTTCAATGGGAAAAATACTAAGTTAATATACATTTAGAAGAAGGGAAATAAATGGATATTTATAATGCATGTTATTTGTATCTATGTATCTATCCACCTATCATCCACCCACCTATCCACCTAATAACCCTGATATGTGAAGGGTTATGGAAGATAACCTGCCACCACACACCCCACAGAGGAGCCGCCGCCCCCACCCCCATGACACTCAACTGTCACTGCATGTTAGAACAGACATTCAGTTTCACATCTCATCTTGCATAAAATGATATGGCTGTATCATAGAGTTTCTGAATTACTGAAAACACTGAAAGAAGTTCTAAAACTTGTTTCCAAAACAAGCTTTCACCTATGTCAGATTTCTTACTAAAATATGCTGGATGGATGGACATTCTCTCTTGTAATGGATTTCTACTGTTGGAGAACTACGGTTAGAATTTTCTCAAGTTACATCAAAATAAGTCTCTCTGTAACCCACATTGGTCAAGGTCTGGCCCTTTATGTCAACATGAAAAAAAAATTGTTGTTCAACTTCTGATTCTAAATTTCTGTGAAGACTAAACAGTATTCCACTTTTCTTTAGTTACTTTTAATCTCAGACAAGAAGTTCTATAAGGCACATTGCTAATTGTAGCATGTGTGGTTAATGATGAAATTCTGTAGCAACTGCAGAATGTTCTTCAAAGCAGTTTATAGATTAAATTTGTCCATGTTTCATTCAGTGAAAGGAGAAGAAAGACAGATAACAGTGACAATAGCCTCCATTTAAATTCATGTAATAGATCTAATATGGCATTTTGTAGCATTTTGCAGAGCTGTTCTTATTTTATCAGGATAGGAGTCGTTACTTTTTAACAAAAGGATAAGATTGAAAGAGTATATTAAAAAAAGAATAAGTACGTTGGTATTAATTTTTATAATAGTTCATTCAAGGAATATATAGACTGTCACACATATTATTATTTCAAAATTTTTATTTTTCTTTTCCCTTTATTACTCTTAGAAATCACAAGCCTGCTGAGGGCTAAAACCAGGCCATATCACTTACCTTAGCAACTGCAATATGCCTGCCAACAGAAAAGATATATTTTATCCATGCTAGACAAATTTAGGTATCCGTTTAAATACAACTCCCACTCTATCTACTGGCCACATTTCCTTCCCACCAAAGCCTTCTCAGCTTACTACTAGCCTAGAGTCACTTTATTTTCCTCTGTTGTTATATAATAATCAATGGTCATATCATTGTTACCAATTATTCATATGTTGCATTGTGCAATTAAACTGCACTGCCATACTGAACTATTTTTTTATGTTTTATGGTTATTTAATGTTTTACTTGTTTGTCTTCACTGACCAATGGAACTTTATGCTGCTAAATACCAGGACTGCTCTTATAGGCCCCTTGGATTTCTTCAGTACCTTGCATTGGCTAGGTACGTGGCAAAAATACAAGCTATATTTGTGTATTTTTACCAGCTACCTAAGCGGCTTCTTTAATTATTTCCAGCGTCCAGGCCATGTGACCTTAAGGGTGGGTGGTAGTAAATGTTAGAGAATATGCAACTCACATACAGCATCTTGTGTGGTTAGAACTGAGTATCAATGAGGTGAGGTGGAATGTGCTTCATCATTAAAGTCTCATTTCAGAAACTGCACAATGACAGACAAAACTTTTTCTCCCCCACATATATATTTGAATGCTCAGAAAAGATAAGAAAGCCTGAAGAAGAACAGATGTGTTAGAAGTGTGAAATGGATTAACATCAAAGCCCCCTGGGAAAAATCTGAAACATGAAATGCAGGCTCCTGACTGACAAGAGCTATTCAGAGAACGTTCAAAGCCCGGCAGTGCATTTCAGGCTGTGTCTCTCCCTGAGCTGTGAGAGGCCTGTGTGGCAGGTAGAGATGCGGGGTGGGGGAAACTTCAGGGAAATGTAGCCTATCATGTGTGCTGATGAGCAGGAGATGGGAAAGGCAAGGCATATTTTGTTTAACCATGTCAAGACTGGTTCTGTTTTATATATAGACAGAGAAAGAATTCACGGATGTATCTGATATGAAAGGCAGTGGGAAGACCACTTGTATAAAACCCTACTTACCCATCACAAGGACTCACATGTTCAGTATGACTAATCCCACTGGTCTTTATAGGTGACTCCCTTTTGCCTACCATAACCTCACAGATTTTAAGGAATCACTCAAAACTGATTATTCATCTTCATGATTTACTAGTACAAGCCAGGGACTAGAAAATACACTATCCTCCTCAATAGTTTCAAACAAGTTATTTTTGAATAACAGTATTTTTGGAAATAGCTCATTTTGTTTTCAAAACACAAATCTAGTCATTTTACAAAATTGACAGGTAAATTCAATGAAAGCTCAGATGTGTAAACCCCAAGTGTAGTTAGAGTCTTAAAAATGAGACAAGAAGTGGCAGAGATGACTTTGGAATAAGAGGATGTTCTAATTAAAGCATGTGTTCTGTCCATTACCACAGATTTTAAGATTGAGCTATCACCTCACTTTATGACCATGCTTTAAATAGCTCCCCAAACCTTTAGGATGTGTTTGTAAAGTAACTAGACCTTTGATTCTTTTTTTCAAAACTCCAACAACACATATATAAACAATATAATCCCCTGGTACCTAACCCCCACTGCCCACATAAAAGTATATTCAACGTTATGACATCCCTTCTTTTATAAAAGTGAGTTTTATCTTTAAGAAGGATCAAAGATTAGAATCACACCTGTCAAATAAGATGATTCTGTTGTTCATAAACTCTGGAAGCCATTTGTTCTCTGTCAGGAATGTTGGAAGATGGTGGAAGGCATCCGTTTTTACTAAGAATCATGGCTATCTCAACTCATCTCCTACAAGACATCACATCCACTAACCAAAAAATTCAGCTCCACTCCAATATTTTGCATACAACTTACAATACAAAATAATAAAACTGAGTTAACAATATTTATTAAGAGTCTATGATATTTTAGGAAAGATTATAGGAATACAAGAGAAAATAAATTAAAAAATTAATCATGATTGATAAAGCTCATGTCACATAAATATCTGTCCAATAAACCATAATATATTTATCATATTCGGCTTTTTTATTATTATTATTATTGGCTACCCCTTTCCCTTGTATATGACCTGTCTCCCCACCAAGTTTTAATTGTATTAAGCTAAACATAGTGAGACAATTAATGGTCAGTCTGAAGAGTCAAGTACCTATGGTTCAAATACTAGGTGTTCCATTTAATAGCTTTGGTGATCTTTAGCAAGTGCTTCCATATACTGATGTGAATGTCTCTAATGTTCAGTTTTCTCAGTTATAAAATGTGAAGAAAAAAAGGGATAGATTCATTGATGTTATAAATCAGATAAGGAGAAGGACATGAAGAACTTAGCACAGTACTTGGCATGAAGTTGCTCAGCTCCTCTGTTCATTCAGTCCACTGGGAGGCCTTGTGTGATACCTACAATGAGGTTAATACCTAATGCAGTGCACTGGTCAATTTTGATGGATCATTAACTAAAAGTTTTGAATGCATTTTTAGAGAAAAAACTACCTAACCACTTACAAAATACATAAAGCTGACTCTCCACACGGTTGTCAACAGGACACAGTAAATGCATGAAGCACAAGGCCTTGGTTCCACTGTTCTGTAGTTGTTTCCTGGAAGTCTGTTAATTTCATACTCTTTCAAGATAAGCATCTTTTTTATTGCAATCTACTTTTTCAGTGTAGATATCACTGAAATGGGAAGTTTATTCATTCTAAACTTTTTTCTGTACCTTAGTTTATCGAAGTAATTATCTGAATAAAAAAATCGTTCAGAATCCATCAGGTACAGACACTGTCTTATTCATCTTTCTAGTCACTGTGCATAGAAGAGTACACAATTGGTACCTAATGTTTATTAAATGGATCAGTTTATAAATCCATGCAGGATAAGAAAAACTATTCTTTCCTAAACATGCTCATGTGTGGTAAGTTTCAGGTTTTTGTTGGTGGTGAGTGATTGGTGGTTAGAGGGCTACTGTGTTATTAATGGAGTGAATTCAAGTGAATGAAGTAGAGAACACTTAAGAAGATTTTCCGTACATCACTTTTCCTAGAATCTTCTCCTAGTGTTATGACATCAATCAGCCATTTGACCAGACTGTGATTAAGGTTTGTTAACACATACAGAGAAAAATCTTGGCTTGATTTATGTTGTGGAGAGATGGGGGAATTCTCTTGAGCCCGAACAGTCCTTTCTCACCAGAGCCATTACTGTGCCCCAAAGAAACCTGCTCAGGGGGCTTCATGTGCTCATTTCCTCTAAGGGAAAAGAGGAGCGTGGGGAGAAAGAAGGAAGCCAACAGAGGTGAGTTATTAGCTAAGTCTAAATGTTATCTGAAGGTAAAACTTAAGAGTTGTAGAGAATATTTGACCTTAAAATTTTATCTCCAACCTTTTTAAGGAGGGGGGAAGAAATCTGAAGAGCATTAGTACCTATTTCTCAGTGAAAAAAAAAATCTTTTTTGTGTGTGAAAAGATTACAATCAAAACATATCCCCCTTTCTATTGGACTGGGATGTTCACGTGAGGCCATTGTGTGGTGTTTACTTAGTTTCTTCTAAATTGTTCATGAATTTTCTACCAACTCATTCTTATTAAGGGAAATTATTTTTTGAAGAAACAAACGCTTGAATTACAGATGTATGCTTTGTTGTACATGGCCGAGGGTAGGCTGGGAGAGAGGTGAAGTATCTGTCTCTAACTATGGAGATAGGCATGCTGAGATGTGGAAGAAGAGCACAATAAGAAGCTCGAAGTATCTGAACCACCATGTTACAAGCTTCAGATAGCAGGAAGTTGTCAATGACACTTGAATATATCAAATGAGAAAAAAATGTGGATCTATTCATATTTTAACCATTAAAATACATTATTGCACTGATGAAAGTGGTACTAGAAGAAGGAAGGAAGAAAGAAGCAGTACTGGGTGGTGACAATTTAGGCCAAAAAATGACTAGAAACATTCACCAGGATAGAAACCCAGAAAGAAAGAAAACTATTAGCACAAAAGAAAACTCAAGTAAGTAGGTGTCAATACCAGAGAGCTTTAGTGCCACCAGTGGGCAAATATTTCAACATCTAGAGGGAGAAAATAATTTGGGAAGTTTAGTGAGTGGTGGTAAGTAGATATTCACATAGATGAATAGTTGGGCCTGAGAGCTCCAACAGTAGAAAAGAGAGTCCAGAACCAGAACCCAGCCATGCACCCGGTCTTCAGGAAAATATTGATGACACTTAGGGGTTCAAGATATGACTCAGACCCAAACTGAGTACCAAACAAGGCAATTACTGAGTTACTAAAACTGGATACATGAAGGAAGTTGTTAAGAGGCACTGAGACAAGAAATCCATTGCTGAAATTAGTGCAAAAGGACTAACAACACATTGATGTAACGATGAGCCTCCAGGCTGTGGAACCACCATACTTTATATAATCTTCTATGGACCAACAAGTCCCACTCTCTGCAGTGGATTTAGGCTGTTGGTAAAGATTTGAAGTTCTCCAGTAGAGACCCATGTGAGTCATAAGAGTAGTTATGCCAAAATGAGATGTCTTACAAGAACAATGTTCTAGAGGATAGTTCTTAAAGGCAGGCTATCAAACAGGCTCAAAATTCACAAAGTAGTTGTCAAGAAGTTCAAGCATGAAATCCATGACTTATCATTAAAGAAAATATATATAATCAACTTTTCCATTCAACTTAAGAACAAATCCACAAAACAGGATTGTGTGTTAGAAGGGTGTGTGTTAGAAGAAATGGGTGGACAGAAAAAGGGGATGGTATTAAAGAATGTGACTTCAAATGTGGCAACTGACAGCTGTCAAGAGCAGTAGACAAGAGACTGTACCATTGCACAGAGCAATAATGAATAGTGTTGATTTCCTCTTCTCTTTTCTTTGCTTTAAAACTTAGGGCAGGTTATGAAACTGTTTAGAAAGTTTTCCAGCCAACATGGTTGGGCAATGGAGTAAGGAAGGCCATCTATAAGCTTCAATCATCTGACGAGACCACCTGGGTGTAACACTTTATTTCTGGGAGATTCTGGATACATCTGAGGTAAGATAGAGCTCTAGAATAAACAGCACAATAAAAAAATATCAAAAGTCTTAGCATTATTGAGAAAATGCCAAAGTGACATCTCTTAGCAGTATTCTCAATATGGCTTTTCTGAATGAAAAAAATGAATAGCAAAAGGGGATATAACAATTCCTGCTCCTGAAGTCTTCCTTCAGTTTCCCACTGAGCAATTGAAAAGCTTGAAGTATCCTCCTTTATAGAGATTGTTGCTTAACAGAAATTCATTTAAATCTTGGATGTAGGAGGTTCTATGTTATTTGATGATTAGAATTTTCTGCCTATTATGGTCCCTGACACTCTTAGGAGCAACTTAAGTATCTGATACAAGTAAGTTTATAAAGTAGGCCATATTTTTTTATTCATTAGCTGGTATTTCATATATTGTCCAAAATCTGTCACAAGCTTTGCAGCATTTCTGAAACAGTAGCACCTGCCCAGTGAGGGATCCTATTTCAGGGTGCATCCAGTCCATCTGCCATAAAAGAAATTGACTGTTGATGACAGTCTCCCCACCCTTTGCCCATTATCAGAAAGATAACCCTTCCTTCCCTCAACTCTAAAAAAAAAAAAAAAAAATGGGACATGTTACCAAGTAATTTTAATACTTCTATATCTAATAACTAGGTGTGTTTTGTGATTTTTGACATCTGTTAGGGTATACATATTTGCAGGCATGAGAAACATACTAAAAAACTGTAAAATGTCATAGAGAAATGTCAATAATGCTACCCTAAAATCATCAAGGCATTTAAAATCAACTCCTGTATCTAAAATATGGGAAGCAGAGAATCCAATTTTTGGATGTCACTGAATTACCAGATATTTCCCTGCATGATTATATACATTACCTCATTTAACTCTCACAGAAACCCTGAGAGGTACATGTGATTTTGATTTTTATAGTTGAGGAAGCTGAGTTGCACTGGTGTTATATGCAGTAATTTGCCAGAATAAGACCAGGATAAGAAACAAATTCATGGATCTCTAAAGCCCAATATTTTTCTATTACATTAATAGTATCTTTATAACAATGGCATATATTTCCTTGGAAATGTATAACAATGACAACAACAATAGCACAATAACCAAACAACCAACATTTTTCAGTATTTAACAAGTCATAGACCATTTTAAGTACGATCCCATTTAATCATCAAATCTACTCTGTAAAAAAACATTATTATTCTTATTTTAAAGGAAAAAATTGAGACAGAGAAGGTAAGTAATTTGCTCAAAACTTGGTAGTGATGGGCAGGTATTTAACCCCATGTCTGACTCCAAAGTTCATGGTCATAATAACTGTGATAAGTGCTTAACTATGGTAAGTGCTTCCACATTCATTATTTTATTTGAGGCTATAAAAATTTACGAGAGGGGTAGAACAAGCATCTGCTCACTTTACAGGCAATGAAATGGAGGGTCAGACTTGCATTGAGCTGGTAAGTGGCAGGGCAATGTCTTAAGTTTGTATCTTCTAACTCCGGTGCACACATTGTTATACTCTACAGGAAGTCACATGATGCCTGAGTAATGGAGAAAACATGGCTTGTGACATTTTGTGAAAGAAGACATAAAGTTCCATGCTTTGTTCCACACCTTGCATGGCGCACACTGGGCATAAAAGAAAGTATAGAAATATCGGAGTGAGTCTTTTTGGCTCCTTGAACCTGATTTCTCAGTCAGCCTAATTAGCCCAATAGCCACCTCACAACCTATTGCTTCGGGCAAAAGATAGAGTATGGATGAATGTTCACCTCTAGCACCGGTTTAGCAATTACAAGGGCTTAACACTAGTTCAGAATAAACAAAGTAACAATTCTTACCCTCAAGCAACTTACAATCCTGTTGGAGGGGGGGAGTATTATTTATGTGGTATTGGCAAAAAAATGAAAAATGTGCAATGTGTGCTATGTTTAACAAAAATGAGTATGAGTCAGGGATGGTATTACAGGCCAAGTTTAGGAAGAGATGCTAAACTGATTGATTCTTCAGGGATCATTTCTGCATCTAGGAATGGAATTTCCAAGTGAAGGGAATGACTTGACTCTCCGTAATGTCTATGGCATTCTTACTTGGCTACCTTGGAAAAAGTTTTCCAGGCTACATTATTCAGTGGTTCCTTAACAGAGTTTTAGGGCACAGAGTAGCTGATTCCCTACTTAGTGCCTGAAGGACACCATTTAGCATTCATGTTTTTGAGTTCATTTTTTCAGAACTCTAGGAATCTACTGTAAAAGCATCGAAATTCCTGGAAGGAAAAATACTATATTAAATACTGCAAATTCTTACCTAGCATTCACATTTTTGCATGTATGAATTTCTCATACTGTTATTTCGTCTAAGAGCTAAATGAAAGTCAAAGATTAAGAAATGGAAAGTCCTAAAAGAAATAATGAGAGGGCACAGCAGAGGTATACTAACCCAGGTTGGCAGTTCTGGTAAGGTATTTCTGACAACTAAGAATATTAGGGAGGTATCCAGAGAAGAGGAAACCTAGAAGTTTGCTAGTGGCAATGTAATAATATCTTATTTTCCAGCTTATGTTTGAGCCCTATCAACTGACTTGTCATCGGAGACACAGTATTTGTTCAGAAAACATATGATTATAAGGTACAAGAAACAACAGAGGCAGTCTTCATGAGCCCAGGCTTCCCTGCCGTCCACAAACATCTTTTCTACTATTCTTATGCCTCAAGCAATCCCCATTTATACAGCCATTTTTTGATTTGACTTGACTTACATAAGGACAACATATATAAGGTCAAGTTTTACTGACACCTTGAAAACAGAGAGCTTGATTTCTTTTAAGGGACCACAAAAACAGAGGTTGTTGGTGAAGGCTCATATCACCTCAATGAGCTCACCAGATTTTCAAGCAAGCTTACCAACTCTGACTATTGTTTCAGGGTATTCTTTGACTGTGGGTGCCCACCCAGTCCTGTGAACAAGGTACAGGTGACTTAATGTCTTGTGTAAGATGCCCTTAAGCAAGGGCTGATGGGACTGTGTGGATAAATGCCCTGATTATTAGCTTGAGTGAGATACCTCTGATAGTCAGACACACTCAAAAGCTGACTTTCAGTGTTTCCAGTTGGAGGAGGCAGGAACTCCAGCAGCCCAAAGAAGCAACTGGTTTAATAACATACCAGTTATTGGATTCTTCACCTTTCCTGTATTACCTCTCCACTCTTTTAATGGGGTTTCCTGGAATCACCCCCTCAAATAAGCTATTTGCTATTTAATCATGTCAGGAATGCAACCTACCCATAACAGAATATCACATAACAGAGTGAAATGTACATCCTCTTCAAGTCCTAATATTCTATTTGCAAGACACAATAACAAGGCTTCATAGCATTTCATAGTTAAAAAACCCTTTAAAGCCACTTTAAATAACATTCTGTCTCTACCCAAAGAAGCCAAGTAAGAAGCCCATTAATAGTAATGTTTTGCTCTTGTGCATAATTTTGCACTTTTTAAAGCACTTTTCCATATTTAATCATATTTGATCCTCATGACAACCCTGTAAAAAATGTAGGGCAAATGTTAGCTTGAGGGACAATATGGAGTGGTGGAAAGAGCTCTCTGAACTGGGAGCCTAGAGACTTGATTCTGTCAGTAATTAGCTGTACAACTACAGGCAAGGCCTTAACCCTCTGCAGGCCTCACTATCCTCATCATAGCATGGGGCTCTAGTCTATGGAATTCCTAAGATTGTTGCAACTACTAACTCTATGAGACCCAAAAGACAGAGATGGAAGGTGGGGTAAGAGGATGGCGAATAGCTTCCTTAAGGTCAGACAGTGATCAGTAGTGAACAAGATCTAGTAATTTTAGAAAAAGGGTTTATTAAGTAGCAAATTATATCTAGCATTCGGAAAAATGAAAATCTTGCAAATGTATTTTTTCTTGACCTATTCATGTCTTGATTCCAGCCTATCAGGTTTGTGAAAAAGTCTACCTCCATTTATAGTTCCAGGATTATTATCATATTTAACTATTCTGCATAGGCTACTCTTCTCAATATTTTACCCATGAACTTAAGTGTGTCTACACACATGCATGTCTGTGTAGGAAATATATATTAGGATTATTTCACTCACTTTCAGATTATTTTTTTTTAAGATTTAATTTATTTTTTTATTTTTTAATTTTTTTTAAATTTATTTATTTGACAGAGAGAAACACAGCTAGAGAGGGACCATAAGCAGAGGGAGTGAGAGAGGGAGAAGCAGACTTCCCACCGAGCAGGGAGCCTGATGGATGCAGGGGTCAATCCTGGGACTCTGGGATTGTGACCTGAACCCAAGGCAGACACTTAAGGAGTAAGACACCCAGGTGCCCCTCATTTTCAGATTCTACTACTGAGTGATTCATAAGTAGTAGATTATGACTTTATCACAAGGTTAGTAGGACATGTTGCATATACTAGGGAACTTGCATTATCATTGTATTTTAGCTTAAATAACATCAGAAAAAGTTTAATTAAGACATTCAATAGTTGAAAGATTAATCAATCAATAATTATAGCAATGATTATAGGGTATAATTGAGTTTAATTGGAGGGGGCTCATTAATGACTTCAATAAAACTTTCAGATTCCCTGTATTGAAAATATTCAGAAATGATGGATTTGGGCTCATATAATTAAAAAGAAATGCCAGGATTGTAGATTATGGGTCCTTGGTAACTAGGCCATGAAAAGGAAAACACATGATTGAAGTAAAAAAAAAAAATCATTCTGTTGTTCAGCTTGTACATCGTCATATTGCTAATTTGTACAAGTTTAGATTAATAGAGGAAAATATGCATCTGAGGATGTCTGTAGAAAAAGAAAAAAAAAAAGAAATTGCTTGAGACAGTTTTCTTTGGAAGCTAATTTCTCAGGGGTGTTCTTTCCATCTCCAAGGGCAAAATGGTTGTGTGAATTCAAATGACATTCTTATCAGAGCATCATAGGAATAGATTCAGTAGAGGATCAGACATCTCAAGGAGACAGTCCCTGTTTATAGGATGATGACCCCTCTCATTTCTACCTGATCTGTTCTAATCAAATCCAAGTGGCTACTGGGACCAATATGAATGCTAGCTAAAGATGGTTTAATTCCCTTTGGAGAACCGGTAGGTGATCTCATTTCAGGGTCATCTAACTGATGAGGATGAATCCCACAATGTAAGCCCCAGATGGAGATATATATGCTCAGAGTTTGGGGTAAATGGTTGTTTTTCAGCGTAGGTCCCACCACATTATTGATCCTTCACACCATTCTCAGGAAACAGGCCAAATATACTCTCAACATCCCTGAATACAAACGAGATTAGTCACACAGAAAGACAACCTCACAAAGTATTTTCAAAAGTCTTTCAGTCCACCAGCAAACCTATTTTGGCTACAAATCAGGAATCGACTACTCCCACATTTGCCAATTACTTATACCCATTTTCTTTTTTTTCCCCTCCAGCTTACATGATTTTTTTGACCTAACTGTAATCATAGTCATGGTAAGGATTCTGTGTGCAGAAGCTTTTAACTAAGAAATTCATGAACTTAATTGATAAGAATATTTCTATTGCTTATTATTGTATTTGTCCAAATAAAAGCTGGTCACTGTGTTAGATGCAAACAAAGGGACAGATTGTATATCCTTGCCCTTAACTTCTGTAAAGCTAGAATACATTATTGACAGAGAGCATGATGTAGAGAAGAGTAATAAAAACCATGCAATTAGGTCTAGCACTAATCACTCTTACTTGCTATTTGGTTTTGGGCAAATTACCTAAATTCTCTTGTCTTCAGCTGCTGTATCTGTGAAAGAAAGCTTATTTTGATTTTTCCATAGTTTGTCACCCCAGTTAATACTGCAGTGCAATTCTGGACACTATCTAGAGTTAGTGCAGATGCCCAAGTCTGTCTTCATCTCCATCACCACAGATTCTCAGGTTTCCAGGCCACCCAAACTCTGACCAACTGGCTACAAATTTGGTGGTTCCCACTATCACCTAGGGTTCAATAATTCACTAGCATAATCATAGAATTCAGCAAAATGCCATTACTTATGATAACAGTTTTATTATTAATGATAAAAATCAGGACCAACCAAAAGAAGAGATTCATACAGTGAGGTCAGGATGGTTCTGAATGGGAGCTTCTATATCCCCTTCCATGGAATCAGGGCATATCATCCTCCCAGTACATCAATGTGTTTACAAACTAGGAAGCTCACCCAAGCCTTAGTGTAAGCTTTAGGGTCCACAGCTTTTACTGGTGTTTCCTACATAGATGTGACTGATTTAATTATTGGCCATGTAATTGAACTCAGTTTTCACCCCTATTTCCCTCTCCAGTGGTTGAGGGGTGGGACTGATTTCACATGGCTTAAAGCCCCAACACTCTAATAACATGGTTGTTTTCTCCAACATGCTGGCTTCTGTCCTAAAACTATGTATAGACACATCATACATTACTTTGCTAGCAAGAACTCAGGTGTGGCCTCAGGGTCACAACATGAATAACAAAGAAACCCCACCGCTTACAAATTCCAATAAAGTTTCTTCCCAAGGACCTGGGTAAATAACCAGATAAATTCTTCATTATACAACACCTACTGATTGCTGTGTTAAGTAAACAGGATAATATATGTAATGGCATTTCATTACTTTAAGTTATTAAACAAAAATAATATCATGATCTTATTATTAGAAAATAAGGGAACAATGGAAATTCTATTTTATTCACTGTCATACTCTCACTGTAATCTGTTACAATTTCAGAAGAGAGAACTATCAATGCTGGTCTCAGCAGTCAGAAGAGTTTTCATAGCTGGCATAGAACTTAAGTTGGATTGTAAACAATCAGTATAATTTGTTAGAAAAAAATCCCTTCTATTCCATGTAAACTGTCAATACAGTCAAAACAATTTAGCAAATAATAAAAGTAGGCTTGCTGATTGATCTTTTCACCTTTGGATATGTTTTAATATTTTGTGAACACACAGTGCAAGAGAACCTAAGTGTTCTCTCTTAAGATGTCCATAAAAATGTCCAAAAAACTTAGAAGGAAAGTAGAGGAGGGATAGCCTATGTTCTGAGTCTCCATTTCCTCCTTCTGTGTGTTTATTTGTGCCCACAGAGCACCAGTCTGTGTGGTACCTGAACTATGTGGCAAGCCTGGTTCTGTTCTAATTTCTATCAATTTCTAGCTTGGTCAATTTACACATGACACTTGTCTTCTTAGAAATCTACTTTCTCCACCTGCTAAATGAAAATAGTATTGGCCAAGTCTACATCATAAGGTTATTTTAAGGTCCTAACGTTTTTTAAAGTGTTTTAAATGTAACAAACTCTCTTATTTTAGAATTAAGTTCAAAGGCAGAAATTAGGAAAAAGTTAAAACCAGTCCATATATCTTCAAAAGTATGACTGCCCCTTTCTGCCACCTTTTCTTACCTTATAGCAAATACTCTTTCTCTCACCCTCTTGGGAACACTTCTATTATTTCAACTTATTGTTTGGTAAATTCTAAAAAATATACTGACACATTTTTCAATTAGTTGCATAGCAAATTAGAGATGGAAACTAAAATATATATAGCTCCATATACAGGAAGTATAATGTCCTTGGCTAGACATGGAGAGCAAGTCATCCCATTTGAGTAGGATGGCATCTTTAGCATTCTGATCTGGAAGTCACAGTAGAGAGAAGAAGCAGAATTGTCAACAAATAATTATAGTGTAATTCCTTCTGTGGTTAAGTGCTATAATAATGTGAGCTAAAAATGCTGTGGAAGTTTAAATATGATAAAAATCAATTCTGACTGAGAGGAGGGTCAGGGCATGATTCAGGAAAGTGAATGCTTATACTTGGTCTTGAAAGACAAGATGGGTTTTGAGAAGCAAAGAAGGAATCCTGTGATCATCTCCAACATAGCACTAGCATGAACAAAGTGCAGAAGGGTGGTCCAGGAGCAAGGTATGTTCTAAGAATAGGGGATGGAGTATCAAAGTCAGGATGCGAAGCACTTTGGATAACACACTGAGAGCATCAACCACAGCTGAGAAATACAGATCAGGTATGTGGTGGTGGGGAGGAGGTTGCTGACCGCATCTTTGTTTTAGTAATACCATAATCACTCTAGTGAGAAGACATGATTGGTACATAAGAGAAACTGACATTAAAGAATGTCTAGGAAAGACTTCAGAGAATGAACATAACATGATTTTTACTGAGTGCTTACTTATGTGCAACACTACAGTCAAAGTCTGGTACATGTGTTAATACCTTAAATTCCTGAAACAATCCAGTAAAGTAAATATTCATGTTCTCTGTTTTATACACAAGGAAGCTGAGAGCTCAGGGACTTAAGTGAATTGACCAAAGTAGTATCACGATGGCTACTGGCTCCAGATTCATGTTTCATAATCTCCACAAGTTGACCAGAGTCCAAGCAAACAGCAACCACAAAACAGAGAAAGGAGAGATCTGTGCTTGACTGAGAGAAATTTCAAAAATACAACCCTTTGATTTTTGAGATCTGGTACATGGTGAGGCTAAAGGGGTAAGTATGGAAGGGAAGACAGAGAGTATGGCTTTAACTAGGTGAGTTTTACACCTCTCTAGAATATATAGAGACATTTAAGAGCCATTAACTTTCAATGAAAGTTGAATCCACGGAAATTCACAAACTTACCAAGAAAGAAAATGTATCACAAAAATTGAAGAGAGGTACATAACGTGAAGAATTTTAGGTCAGTAGGTAGTGTGTGGAGCCAAAGTTTGGATATCCCCTCTAATTATGAGTGCAACTCCCTTCCCCACGGAGTTGTGTATGTTAGGTCCATTGCTATCTGCTCTCACCATGGTCCAGAGTTTTGACAATTGCTTCTCACTGAGTTCACCACTACAAACAAGAGTAAGAGTCCATGGACAAAGGCCTAGAACTGTTGGGAGACATTTAACTACCTTAAAATCTCTACAACTTGGGGAACATAATGGTTAATGGGGGTAATCAAATGGGAAGTGTGGAATTTTAAACTGTAGAGACTATGTCACTAGAGTAAACTGTTACTGCATTGGAGATGATAAAACCCTAGTGCATAAATGCTGACTGGAACATACCTTCAGCATTCATAAATCAATAATTGATAAAAACTGTACTCATGTATAACTAAGTAGATTTTTGTATGGTAGGTTGAATAAACTGATTACAGTATACTGCAGGATTCAGTGGAATTATGGGCAGGGTTTTAAAATTCATAAAGATGAACTGGAGCTGGACATTGCTTTATAAAAAGCTTAAGTGCAGGTACCCTTACATTGTTAAAGCTGTGAGCTACAAGCCTTAGGTATAATTTGGAAAGATGCTAAGACTATGTAACAGGTAAAATTATTAATTAGGCTGGGGAATTTCCTTCAGCATTCCTAGAATCAAGCAGTTTTTCCAAGTTGAAATACATGTAGTCTTTGGAGAACATGGCTATATCTTCTGACAAGGAAAAGAAAAGAAGCAAGTTGGCCAGGAGCAAGGGATTGGAAGAGTTTTGGAAGTCTCAAAATAGACTATAGGAATTGTGAGCCCAGGAAGGGACTTCCTGATCATATTTCTGGTACTTTATCCACCTTGCAGCCTTTGTGGTACCCTGGATAAAATACCAGGTCATTATTGGTATGTTGGCAAGTATCATATTGGAGATGTAATTGAGCAACCAGTGACAGGTTTTGAAAGTTCAAAAGGGGAGACTAAGTTGTAGAATCATTGCGTTTTAGCCTTCTGGAATGTGTGAAGACCATTTCTTGACCATCTTAAAATTACTTTTGAAATATGAAGTAGTTATATGACACATTTCCTTCCTTCATTCTCTATATTTATCTCCTATATGAAGTCTTCCCCAACTGTATCAATGGCTAAAAATGTCTTATGTGCTGATCTTTGTAAGTGCCAGTCTTCCTCACAGGGTCTTGGAATGTTTGTGTGTGAAGAACCCTTAAAGAATATATAATTAAACACCATTTTCCAGACTCAAAGGCTGAAAAGAAGGCATTTGAGGGAGATTTCTTCAACTCAAATAATCTGTTAGACTGAAACTCTAACTCTGTAATGAACATGGACAAAAAATCCCAAAAACAAACAGAAAAAAGCAATGGTGTGTAGAGAACAATGAATGTTAATGAGATGACCAAGCAAAAGTGCATGGGAAGAATGGCAGGAAGCGGCAAGCAGTGTCTGATAGGTAGTGAAAAGTGTGCACAACAACAAACTGGACCAAACTTGGTCGGATACAGGTATTGGAAAAATAATTCTGAAAACATTGGAAAGATAATTATGGATACCATGGAAAAGATGGAATTAGAGTTATGAAGATAATGAAATATTCTTGGTAAGTAGCAAGTTCTGAACTAATGTTTCTCACTGTTAAATGCCTTGTATTATTTCCATTTTAAGTTTGTTTTGTTTCTTGAGTTAGATTCTAAATTCATTAAGGACAAGAACATGATGTTCCTCTTAGCAAAGAATTGAGAATAGTGTGGGAATAGGAGATCACCAAATGTGTTTTTGAACCAAATGTGTGGTCACTTGCTAGCTTTGGGTAGGTATATGATAAAAAGTATTCAAATCTTAAACTAACAAACATTCATATTCCAACACATACTAAATTCAAAATATTATGTAAGTCACCTAAACAGGGGGAGCTTCAATTTCCTCACTTACAAAATAGAAGAATTGTATTTGAAATGCTCTAAATTCCCTTTCAAATTAAATGTTCTATCATTTTGGTTTTCAAAAACTCAAGCAAGTAGTCATAGTCACTGTTTCCAAACTCCCAAGCAAACATGTCCTATTAGTTAACTAATGTGATACTAACAGCTATGGTTTCTGCACACCTGCCAATTTCTGATAAAGGAGGCTCATGCTGTTCATAGACCGTAAGCTTCAAAGTGATTCATATTTTCTAGTTTGCTCACTCCACTATGGAGTCCAAAGTGGCCTCATCATATTTTAAAATAAAGAACACACTTATTATAGCTCTTCAAGTACATTTATCTTAAGAAAATAATGCAATTATCATTTAATTTTTATAGCCTTAAATTCCATTCAATATATTTTGAGTGCTTTCAGACTATTTGCAATGCAGGAAAAATGAGTTAAAACAATGTGTCTATTCCTATACGTGATTTGTAGATTTTGTAATTACTGTCATTTGTCAGAATCAACAAGCTTTTTTCCTGAACACGAGAGTCAAAACAGAGAGAATAAAAGAGGGCCTTAAATAGGAAAGGTAGGAGTATTTCCTTGTTACTGTGAATGAGGAAGATTAAAATGTTTTGTGTATCCCTTGCTTAGGTGGGAGACCAATAGGAGTGGGACGTCCTTATTAGTGGAAAGTTACCCATTTCCTGAAAACTGATAAGCAGACAAACACATCTGACAGTCACGTATCTTAGGATCCTTATAGGATTTCTTGTAGGATACTGCAGAATTTGACTTACTTTTGACTTAATTTCTGGACTTTTTTTCCCCTCAGTATTTTAAAAATTATCAGTAAGACCATCAGGAATTGGACAATATGACTGTTATGTGAACATAAATGATATAAATTTAAAAAAAAATCATAGCTGCAGTTGGATCTTTGAATATAAAAAATGATATTCTGCTGTTTTAAGAGGCTGGAGGGGCACCTGGGTGGCTCAGTGGGCTAAAGCCTCTGCCTTCGGCTCAGGTCATGATCTCAGGGTCCTGGGATCTAGGCCCGCATCAGGCTCTCTGCTCGTCAGGGAGCCTGCTTCATCCTCTCTCTCCGCCTGCCTCTCCCTACTTGTGATCTCTCTCTCTGTCAAATAAATAAATAAAGTCTTAAAAAAAAAAAAAAAAAGAGGCTGGAAAATGAGAGGAGACCTGCTTGGTTAGTAGTTTCTGGGGATAGTATTTAAGGGGTTGTCTAGGAGAACAGACTTGGTAAAGTGACCTCCTTTGTCTTATCCTTAGTTTCTTTGTAAATGAAAAAATTTGGCCAAGGCTCTTTCTAGTTCTAAAATGTAAATATGTATCTTTATATATCTTTAATGTTTGTGATAGATAAAAAATGTTCCCCCAAAGGTGTCTATGTCCTAATCTTCTGAACCTGAACCTGAACCTGAAATTAGGATACATAGAGGGTGGGGAGTTGTAATTTCAGATTGAACTAAGCTTGCTAATCACCTTACCTTGAGACGGATTATTCTGGATTATGACAGTGGGCCCAATGTAATTCCAAGGATTCTTGTAAGTGGAAGAAGAAGGCAGGAGAGAGAACCAGAGAGATGGAACCTTGAGAAGGACTTGACTTGCTGTTCCTGGCTTTGTAGGTAGAAAAACTGACACTAAAATTCATTTGGAATCTAAAGGGATTCTAAATAATGAAAATAATCTTGAAAAAGAAGGACAAAGCTAGAGAAATTATACTTCTTGAATTTCAAAATTTACTACAAAACTATAGTAATCAAAACCGTGTTTTACTGACATAAAGACAGACATATAGACTAGTGGACTAGAATACAAGATTCAGCAGTAAACCTGGATATATGATCAATTGATTTTTGGCAAGGATACCAAAATGATTCAGTGGAAAAGAACAATCTTTTCAACTAATGGTGCTGGAGTAACCAGATTTCCAAAGCGAAAGAATGATGGGATCCTTACCTAAAACCATACCAAAACAAAACAAAACAAAAAACTCAAAATGTCTCAAAGGCCTAAACAGAAGATCTAAAACTTTTAGAAGAAAACAAATGGGAAATATTTCATGGCATTAGGTTTGACAGTGATTTATCGGATAGGATACGGGAGGCAAAGACAACAAAAGAAGAGATAATTGAACTTCAGCAAAGTTAAATTTTTTTGCATATCAAAGGACACGATTGAAAGAGTAAAAGGACAACCCATTGAATGAGAGAAAATATTTCCAAATAATATACCTGATAAGACATTAATATCAGAATACACAAAGAATTTGTACAACTCAACAACAAAACAAACCAATTTAAAAATTAACAAAGAACTTGAATAGGCATCAAAGAAGATATGTATAAGTCCAATGAGCACCTGAGATGGTGCTTAGTGTTTTTAGTCATTAGGGAAATGCAAATCAAAACCACAAGATACCATTTCTCACATATTAAAATGACTATTAATGAAAAATCACAAGTGTTAATGATGATATGGATAAATTAGAACCCTCACATATTGTTGGTGGCATACCTGCCATGGAAAATAGTTTAGTCTTCCTCAAAAAGTTTAACAGAATTGTATTTTGATCTAGTAATTCTACTCCTAGGTACATATCCAAAGGAACTGAAAAGAGGGGTCAAAACTAGTACTTGTATATCAATTTTTCACAAAATATTTTTCATAAAGGCCAAAAGGTAGAAACTCTAAGTGTGTATTAATAGATGAATGGGAATATTAAGTGTGGTACATACATATAATGAAATATGATTCAGCTATATAAAGAAATGCAATTCTTACACATGCTATCACACTAGGATCACTGAAACATTATGCAAAATAGAGACAAAAAAAGACACATGCATGATTCTAGTTATAAAAGGTCCCTCATATAGACAAATGCATAGAGAACCAAGGTAAAATAGAGATTACTGGTTAGTGGGAGAGGGAAATTGGGAGTTATCATTTAATGGGTATAATGTTTCTCTTTGGGATGATGTAAAAGTTCTAGAAATGCATAGTGTTGATGTTCACACAACACTGTTGAATATACTTAATGCCACTGAATTGCACACTTAAAGTAGTTAAAATGGTGAGTTTCATGTTAAACATATTTTATAATAAAAAATACAAGAAAACCCAGTTTGAAACCTTTAAATAATAGCAGTAATAGAATTAGCTAGGATTTATTATCCAATTAATTTTTGTGATGTATATTCTGACTGCTTTTACCTGTATTAATTCTTTAATTATAATTGTAATTATAATTACAATATAAACATGTGAAAGATTTCTAAAATTATTACACCCATTTAAAAATATGGACACAAAGGCTAAATTACTTCCTCAAGGTCATATAAGTGTGTGTGTGTTGGGTGTGGGGAAGTTGAGGAGAGTCTCAGATTTGAAACCCCACAATTTTTCTCCAGATCCATATTCTCAATATTGGCTTCCAAGTCATCCTGACACTTGCCAAATTATTGCTTAAATGTAAAAAAGTTCAAATGTAATAACAGTTTCATGATTTATTCTAAACATAAAACTATTTCCAGAACCAATAGAGTTTTAGCTATGGATAGTGGAGACTCATTTTAGGGCTTGTGTTTCAATTCAGTAATTGACTAGGAAAACTGACTATAGGACTCCAGTATTAGCTTTCTGCCACCCCCTTCCCATTTAGGCAAGATCTTTGTTAGGGTAGTAAGATCATAGCACATGTGGGACCAATGCACTGGAAGAGGGTAAAGAAATGATTGACTTTCCCTCC
The DNA here is from genome assembly GCA_004023965.1 of Spilogale gracilis. Taxonomy (NCBI): domain Eukaryota; kingdom Metazoa; phylum Chordata; class Mammalia; order Carnivora; family Mephitidae; genus Spilogale; species Spilogale gracilis. The sequence continues at coordinate 79,663 of PITA01005974.1, forward strand.
ATCTTCTCCTAGTCTCCTCACATTACTGATACTCCCATTTATTGCCTTAGGCCCTTCCAAACTTGTCCTACAAGGGACATGTGTATGGATTTTTCAACTGAATTGGAGGCTGAATTTGTAAGTCTTTAAAACCAGTCCAGTCAGAACTTCTGGAAAGGTGGTTCCAGAAAGCAACTGCCTATATGATGGCATGCTCTAATATGATAAGCAAATCCTGTCAAAATAACTTTTTCCTGGGGGAATCACTTCTTTATCTTATGGTAAGAAATGTAACCTCTTTAGAAATCAAATTTGTCTAATCTTAGAACCCTTGATTCTGCGACCTGCACATGACTTCAGAGAGTGGTGATCTTTCCCGAGAAGACATGTGCTATATCTGTCTTACAGATGGCTCCTACATCCTGTGTCATTTGATATTTCTCTCTGTTCTGCAGTTAGGTGGCTCAGATTCTTAATTAAAAGATTCATTTATATGGCAGCTTTTATAAAGCAAATATCTGCATATGAAGAAAAAGGAAAAGAGAACAGAAGGAGGAGGGAACACGGTCTGCTTTCCACTAGATACTGAAACGTTCCACTAATCTCTTTCGCACCTTGTGGAGTTTCAATTTTCCCTTTAAAATGTGGATTAAACAAAGTTGCCAAAAAACATATGCTTTCATGTCAAACATTTCACTTATTTGGGAGGCTGAAAGCAGCTTGAGAGCGCTCACTGCCTCTGCCTGAGGAAAAGGAGCAGAGTGGTTAAAGCTTTTTATGGGTGCCTTCCCCTTGAAACTGAGCCGTGGACGTGGGAAGAATGGTGTGGGATGGGTCATTGGTGTGCTATGAGGACATCCCAAGAGGTTGCTTCTGGTGGACAAAGGAATCAGGCCCAGTGGCCAGCTTGGATACTGATCATACCTCTTTGGACTGTGATCTTATCAGATTTTACAAATAAATGATCAGGGCTAGCATGAGTCAGTACTTGATGTAAGAGACCTCCAAGGCAATCCATCTGCTGTAGTCTTCCTTCTTAGTAAGAATAAATCATGCTATTTCATGGAGTAGACTTGTAAACATAGCAGGGGAAGTGGGAGGACAAAGAGCTGTGGGTCCTGGCACAGATGTTCCAGAAACTTGACTGTTATGGTCTCTCTTCATGCACCAGTTACCCTGAGGGCAACTGTCAAATTACTTGAGTTTGGTAATGTTGCAGTATGGCAGAAGATAGGAAAAATGGTTGTTTTGCATCATCATGTAGAGATTTAAGGCAGTAATTGTTTGCAAACTACTAGATATGGGACTTTGAGATATTAATTTAATTTCTCTGAACCTCAGTTGCCTCATTTGTCAAATAACTTGCCTACTCTTTGTTTTGCTCAGGGATGTTTTGATAACAAAATAAATATGCATGAATATGTGATTATAATCTGAGAAATTACATTTGTCTCTCATTTTTTGACTGGTTAATGTGGATAATAGTAATAGCAGGCATTTATAGGAAGTTTACTACTTGTCAGCTATGAACTAGAGTTTTTAGTTCAGATAAATCATGTCACACCACCTTCATCTAACCACTCTGTAAATTAGGCAATATTATTCCCATTTTACAGATGAATAAGTCAAGAGTCTCTGAGACCTAAAATATATTGCCCTAGGTTATTCCACTGATATATAGGGGAAGAGGGAAAAGGAAGAAGAATAATAAGAAAAAGAAACCAAACTCAGTTGGTCAAATTCCAATTTCATACTCTTTCTTCCATGTTGTCCCTTGGGTTATTAACACTGGAGAAATGTTTCCTTCAGTCCTCACTTTCTCACTTTATTCAGCATATTACATTTCCAAGTTATTTGAATATAGTGAATATAAAAATCCCTTTTGGCCCCTACTCATGCCAAAATGTCAATAACTCATGCAACAAAAGTACAATAGTTAAATGATTTACAAGTCAAGAACTACTGAGTTAGTTTCTTTGTCTTCTGTTTGCTATATAACATTACTCTAGTAAATTTTTATATATTAATTCATTTATAAACAGTTAGAGCACAGAATCTGGAGTTAGACTCTCTAGCACCGAGGGTAGCTCCTATACCTCCAGACTTTCTCCAAGTCACTCAACTGTTTTGTAACTCATTTGTAATTTGGAAAAGCCTCATCTGTAAATTGGAAAATTACAGGAGCTAAGGTCTATTAGGAGGATTAAGTGACTATGTGAAGGTCTAGTTTCTATATAGAGGAAGTGCTGTAGAAACATCAGCTATTTCTCTTACCTATGCAGTATGGACATCTCCAAGGCAAATCCATCTGCTGTAGTCTTCCTTACCCACCTTCCTTATCCACCTTCCATATGCACCCAGTCCAAATTTCATCCTAGGCTTCCTATAAATAGCAGCTATTATTGCCTACATTAACCTGCAAAGGAACTAATTTCTTTCATGAAATTATATCATTAGAGCTTTATTCCTTTTTCTGGAAGACTTTTCAATCTTATAGGGTCCCCAGGGGGAGATGGACAGGGAGCAGAGTTACATATGAAGTTTCTAAAAACCTAAGTTCAGAAAAAAATATACAGGACAAAGCAAGTACGTAGGAGACAGAGAGCCTAAGTAAGAGGCCACGGTCAAGAGGAAGCCCACTGTTATGTGATGGGACTACACCAAAATGTATTCTGCTTTCCCCAGAAATTTCTCTCTGATTAGTCTGAGAGGCAGAGCCAGTGCCATGGTGATTCAGTGCATCATCATCTCCATATGGATGGCACAGATGTCTGTGTTCTAGCCTTACCCTTTTCCCTGAGTTCCAAGTTCTGGTGTCTAATCTCTTTCTGGAAGCCTCTCATGGGCACATCAAAACCCACAAGGCCAAAATGAACTTAATGATATCCATCCTCAAATTTGCTTCTACTTCTGTATTCCTCTCTAAGGAAATGATACCAGCATTCAGAGTGACACAAACCAGAAACCTGGGTGTCATCTTGAAATTCTCCTTCAGCTCCTTCTTTTCAGTAAACTTTTTATTTTGATAAATATTTGACTTTTTGTCCCTTTGTCTCTATTTCTAATGCTTATACATTGACTCAGATTCATAATATCTCATTTGGGTTACTATAATAGATTGCAAATTCTTCTTTTGGTCTGCTGAGACCATATCTACTGTTAAAGTTTGGTCAGAAAGGAGGACATGGTTTGAATACCCCCATAGACCAAACAATCACAGTTAGGTAACCAAAATTTAAAACTATCCTGATTTCCCCACATGTTGATTCTGACCTTAAACAAAACTTAGCCTTTTTTCATGTCAGTGTGATCTTTAGCTTCCCAGCCAATCAGCTACAAACAAGTAAGCTTAAGCAGTGAAAAGGAATACAAAAGTTTCTAGTAACCAATCACAATAAAAAACAATGTATACTCCTTCATTCACACTTCCTAAAATGAGCTGTAACTGCTGAGCAGAGCTTCCAACTACTTCCAGCTTGAAGTCCCCCCATTTGTGAACAGTTTGCCATTGAAGAAAATACTCATGTCAGTTAAAGCTCTGTGAATTTCCTTTTGAGATGGCCTTCTTTTGCAACCTCATCAAAAGTATTTCTTAATATAAATATAATTATGTCACAGCTCTGTTTCTACACTGAATAATTTTAAGGCTGAAATGCCACGACATTGGCCACAAATCTCCCATGGGCTGTTTCCTGCCTCTTGACTCCACCTTTTCTCTCAGCCTAGTACACAAACTAAACTAAATTCAATTCCAAGTTTTTAAACTTCCTTTTAACCTTTGACTGTTTGCACATGCTGAGTCCACCCTGAGGAAGTCTTTACCTTTAGTCTCTATTGGCTCACCATCTTCTAGTACTTGGTACTTAGCTCAGAAGACATCTCTTCCTATGATCTTTGCAGAAGTCTTGCTACTTCATTAGCATTTTTCATTGGACCTCTCCCCTACTGGACCACAAAGCTTCCTGAGGGCATAGAGGGGGTGTAACTTTACTTAGTATCCTACAGACTTAACATAGTATTTGATTTAAGGCAAATTTGAATTAACCAATAACTGAGTATCATATGAGAATAAGTTGGTTTTGGCTATATTATCAGCTGGAGAGATATGTCAGGCAAAATTATCCTCTGCTTCCTTGCCAGGGGAAGTTTAAAACAGATAAGGAAGTATATCCTGGGGAGTAAATACACAGTGCTGTATCTACTGAATATTATATAAAATCTCTTTATAGGGCAACCCATAGACAACAATGTGCCATGATGGTGAGCAGCAGGGCATTGGAGAAAAATTCATGAGGGAAACTCAAGTGATTCAACTTGTACTCTTAGCCAAGTAACTACATATGTTGAGATGGCCTTGATATGTGACCTTAGGACACCTCAATGTGCGTTATGATCTTTGCTTTAAGAAAGAAGTGGGTGTGGAGAAGTTGACGCCTTATGTCCCTTCCAGCTCTACAACTCTGTGAATTGTTAGCCAAAATTAGATAATTTTATTATGATTTGAGTTTCAAACCTTGATTTACTGTGCCTATAACTTGAGTCTTTGAGGTTACAACATGTCTTAAACTACAATTTCAAGACATGCTGTGATGCTAGAGAACATGGCTTTTTAGGGACCAAATACAAATCAATTTGTTGAGCATTTATTGGGTACTCAGTAGAAGCACCAAACTGTTTTAGGTATCATGGATATTGCAAAAAATACAATGAAATCCCAGTCCTAAAGGACTCTAAAATTTAACTGAGAAAGTAAAACTAAAAACAAGAAAGAGAAGAAAGGAGATATTTTAGGTCACTGACCTTTCTCAGTGTCTATAGTAATAGACTGGAACATATGAGACATCAGGGTTGTTGAGGAAGGCCTGATAGTTAAATCATGAATTTAGGTGGACCTTTAAAGTCTTCCAAGAGTAGTGACAAAGGGCAATAGTTCATAATCAAGCACGAGCCAAAAGTGGACCTATCAAGTACGTATTAGGATTTGGAAAGCAAGGTTAAGATGTGATGTGGTTCATGGTGTGGAGACAGGCCTTCCTGGAGAGCCTCCAGGAAAGGCTGGAAAAAGGCATCAGACATGCAGACAGGAGGGAACTGAGCAGGAGCAGCAGACAGCACAACACAGGGAACTTCAGAGTCTGAGCAGGGCAGCACAGGGAAACAATGAGAGTTCTGCCTCAAGAGAAATGGATATGAGGAAGGATCTCCCAGGGGTGGGGCCTACAAGATTCTGCCAGTTAATACAGAATGGCAGTCAACCCTCCACCCGGAGTGACCTCCCTCCTCGGAAACCACAAATCTGGAAAAGTACACATCTAAACCACATGAATCAACAAGCATTTCTGTATCATATTTGATGGTTCATCTCTCTCATTAACTCCCTCATTGCCTGTCTGCCTAATCAGTAAACAGGAGTTCTACCTCTCTGTCCAGTTGTCTATTTATTCTAGAATCGATGCCCCTTTAAATATGAAAGCTTGTACCTTACCCTTTGTCCTCTTTAGTGGTGTCATATTCTCAAACCAGGACCCTCTTTTTATTCTTCTTTATTCTGGAAACTACATCATTGAGAAGACACTTTCTGCTCAGTGAGCAACACTTCCTTGCTGGCAGGGGACGATATGGGTGTGTGTTTTATTTCCTTGCAGCCCAAATATCTGGGTTCTGGCTGAAAAACCTAAAGCAAATAGAACACTCATTTTATATGTCTATGTTTATAATGATTTACTCACTGAATAAAATCTAGATTTATCTAAATTAGATTCATTTAAATTCTCTTCTCTGTCATCTCTGTTAGAAAACATGCAGGTTTTCTTTCTTGTTGATGAAGGAGCTGAGGCTCAGTTTGCAGCCTGTTTTTTCTCCTTCTCTGTGTCTCTGTCCCTGCCAGCTCCACACACACACCCCTGCTCATTCTGACACACTCACGTATATTCTCACAGGGAGATGGCCCAGCCCCAGCTGACGGAGAGCTCCAAGGGAGGAGTAGCAGCCCCAGCTTCGGATTAATGAGCTATTTGACTGGGACATGATGTTGGTTTAACAGCAGTTTTCCTTAAATGTGGTGTGATTTTGCAGAAGTTTATTCTTAGCTCTTTTTTTTTGGCTTCTGCAACATGTTAACAGCTTGTGCATTTTGTAATGCCTTTTTTCATTGCTATGGTAACCATTAAAACTTAAGGTGTATGTGACTAGAGATCTGGCCAAGCTATTGGTTGCTAGCATGCTAGAAAACGGCGCAAATGAAGCCACATCCAGTCGTCTGCATTTTACAGGTGTGCTTGCTTTAATTAGCCTGGCATGTGAAATTCTATAACAAAAATTAGGATAACAAAATATTAGGAGATGATTATTCACTTCAGAGAGAACTGACAATAGAATTCCTTTATATTGTGAATTCTTCAGTTGGTTTTAAAATATAATTATGTTGACTACCTGCTAATTTACAAGAAACTCTTAGGAATAAATATGCAAACCCTGGGTTATTAAGTCTTAAAGAAGAGTCATGAGTTCGATTTCAGAGCCACGGGGAGTTTGTGGGCACACCCTCCTAGATCTCTCCACATTTTTTGTTTTTGCTTTTAAATATTGTATGATCTGTTCTATCAAAATTGGCATGGTAATTAATGAACTGTTATCAAATTTAGGTCAAGTTGCCAATACTAGGCAAATCTAGGCATGTACACTAAGTAAAGCAAAAACCAAACAAACAAGGTAACAAGTCCAACAGAAACAATAACCAAAAAAAAAAAAAAAAAGAAGAAGAGCGACAACGATAATCACTATACCAATTATGAAAAGGTCAGTGGCCATTTAATATAATTCGCTTCTATTTTGATCTTATTTTCCATTCCTCCAATTCTTTATTCTCCTTAACACTATACTAGGCCTTGTAAGAGACACTAAAAACTTGGGAGGCAAAGTTCCCATTTTCAATGAATTTTGCAATCTTTACATGAAGGAAGCAAAGATGAAACATAGTAACAAGTTAAAATATATACCCCCCAGACATAGGCTCTGTGAGTTCAGAAAGTAGAAGAATCATTGTGACCTCAATAGCCAGGAGAATTTTTACATGAAAGCAAAATGAAGACTCTCTCCTAGTGAAGATCTGGTGAGATTTGGCTAAGCAGACCAGAGGACTGGGAGGGTGATATTTCTAAAGAAATGTCTTTCAAAATAGTGTACTCAAGATGCTCAGAAGTGTAGGACAGTGTGAATACTGGATGAAAAAATGGTTCATCCTCACGTTAAGATAATATTTTGTTTAAGAATATTGACATTCCTTAGGAAATATGAGAATAATTCCTCATACCTCAAATGCAGATGACAGCCTTTTCTGTCTAATATGAAGATGATGAATTCATACTGAACACATAACAAAGTTTGATGCACTCTTTTCTTAAGGCTATGATATATTTTAGGCAGAGGAAAATATATATTCAAGAAAGTAACTTGGTGGAATTTGCAGACATCATAACAGTACCACCCAAGCCACAGAAATTCCTAGTTCCTTCCTTCCTCCCTCCCTCCCCGCCGTTTCCTCCCTTTCCTTCCTTCCTTCTTTCCTTTCCTCCATTTTCTTCCTTATTTCCTTTCCTTTCTTCCTTCCTACCTTCCTTCGTTCGTTCCTTCCTTCCTTCCTTCCTTCCTTCCTTTCTTCCTTCTTCCCTTCTAGAAATACATTTCTTAATAAAGATCTTTGGGTACCATGTTTCTTCTCCTTCTCACTCAGTGCAGCTACTATACTATCATGTGGATTGTGGTCTTTGCTGAAATAACAGACACAAACACCCATATCCAACTGTTTAATAAAAATACATCTTGGAAAGTTCCATCTTCAGTGGTGGCTTTCACAAACACAGCCTCTAACATTGCATGCTCCTGTTCTCAATCACTGGCAAATGCTTATTTAATCAAAAATTTCATTTATTACAGACACCCAAAAAGAGAGCATTGTGCAAAAGTCTGTCTTGATATTGAAACTGGCAGGGCTGCCCTGGATTTTATTACTTCTACTGAAAGTAGGATAGATTTCAAGATTTTATTTGCAGACTCTAAGATACTCTGACCACAGCACTTCCTGCTTTGAGGGCCTCTGCCTTGCTAGTTGTTCATAGCAATAGAGCTGTAATGAGTCCCCTAACTGGTAGTTACACTTGAAACAATAAGAAGTTAGTTTACAGGAAAGCTGATCATGTAAGATTTTGAGAAAATGGAAAACCCCACTATACAATTAAATGCGCAAAGAAAAGTGCTTTACTTTCCCATTTTAAGTCATACTCTAATTGGGTAATTAACCCCAAACAATCATCTTCTTTGCTGTTACAAACAGGACACATTATTACACATGCGCACACATGTACACACGTGTGTGCTCACACACATTCACACACTTCCACCATTTCCCATCTGATTCTAACATTAAATTCTACCTTAACAGTAACATTTCTCCTTTTAGTTCAATGTATTTATGTCTGTGAAAGTGATACTAACATTGTATTTTGTAAAAATTTAATTAGTCTGGTACCTTAGTGCATGTTTACTATCGTCTGAAAGAAGTAGTTTTGTTGGGTGAGAATGCACAAAGATCTGGGGGAACTGGAAATTTGTAAGAGTGAGAGTAAATACTCCCAAGTGGGCAATGACCCTGATGGTAACTCATTACACTAGAGTTAAATTTTGTGTAATTTATTTAGGAATCTGGAGAACTATACTCTCATCCTGGGTTTAAATGACAAACCGAATTTCGTCATTCTAGCTAATTTTATTGAGTCTCAGTTTCTCTAACTGCCACATAAAATTATTGAACAAGATGACTTCTGATTTCCATTCTAAAAATTTATTTATATCGTTTTAATGACAAACTTGCCAAGGATCTGTCCTTCCCTCCTGGACAACTCGTAACAGATGTAACAGAATAGATTAATGACTTGCACCACCTAATAGTTGAAAAAAAATCTTTATAGAGTCAGCCAAATTAAGTAGCCCTACACTATTAATATTGACCCTTCCTATTTTCACTAGAGCCCTGTCTTAGCTAGAATTCTAAGAGGGTTTCCAATTTCCCCCTCTGTTGTATACACTTTGCATAATTCCTTCCTCTTGAGGTAGGAAAGAACTTGGAAATATGATGAAGTAGTTGCTCCCTTGATTAGGTTAAGTTTTATAAGACTCTCTGCTGGTCAGTTATAGAGGGAGAAGTCAGAGAGACACACTCCGTCTGGCCTGGAAGAAAGCAAACATCCATGTTGTGAATTGTCTATGGAGCCAAGGGTCAAGGAGCCATGTGTGACCTCTAGGAGCTGAGAGTCATCCCTAGCCAACAGACAGGCAGCAAGAAAACAGAGACCTCAATCCTACCACCACAAGGAAATTAAATTGTTCAATAACTAGTGAACTTAGAAGATGACCCCAGGCAGATGACCTTGGGTAGGAGGCCAAGTCCCAGCTGACACATTGATTTCTACCTTGTGAGACCTTGAGCAGAGGATCCAGTCAGCTCATATCAAAATTCTGACCCAGATAAACAGTGAAATAATGCATTTGCTTTATTTAAAGCCGCTAAGCTTGTAGTAATTTGTTATATGGCTATAGAAAACTAATACCAGTCCCATTTACCATCACTTATTTCTGAAGAATGAGTTCACATAAGCAAATGTGAACATCTAATGAGAGAAGACACTGAAAAAAATAGGACCAACAGGATACACACACAAAAAAAAATTAAAAAAAAAAAGGTATCTGGAAGCAGAGCGGACCATGTGAAAGTGGGATTTTTTTTGCCCCATTATGACCTCATTGAAAACTTGGGCATTTAGCCCAGTACCCACTTCCATGCCTATCTACTCTCTCATGTGCACATGCTTTTGTATCAGTATGTATACATGTTATGTTTGTATTTGTTTGGTAATGAATCACATCAGATGTTTTGGGGATAGTTGTTAAATCTCATATAATGGATATAACTGTGCAAGCTTGCCATTGGGGAAATTTCCTCCTGACCTCAGCTGGTGATCAGCTTATGCCCTGAAGCATAAGAATTGATAGGCCCTATAATTTTATCCAAGCTAATGTAACAGCAGCTGCTGTCCTTGGTGCTTGCTATCTGATTAAATTCCCAAATTAGGGATTGCCTTTTGTAACCTGAATTCTGTTATGGTGGTAAAATCTGATAGTAAATGCTCTTGTTTTTACCTCTCCCATCGTGAAGTGTTTCTTCAATAACACACGGACCATCTTAGACCATCGAATATTCCTCTGGCACTTTATTAGATTTGGGGAATTTTGTAATCCTCCTCAAAATGAGATTGCATGCTTTCTAATGTAAGAAAGGAGAGAGAGAGGCCAAGTCAACTCTAAAATCGCAATTGTTTGCCTACCTCCAGGGACACATCTCACAGATTGCCATGAAAATAAATTGGAAAGTTTACAATTCCAAATTATTGCCTACCATGTATTACTTCACAGACAAAAACAAACAGTGCCACCACCATCATCACCACCAAGAACACACAAAAACATATCCAAGAACTTTCATTCCTTCACGAGGGAAAATGCATTACAATTAGATTAGACTATAACCATTCAGAAAGTGTGTTTGTTTTCTGCTGCTTTTAAAATGATTTATTATTTATTACCATTTTTCCCCCAAGATTATCTTCTTTATTCCTTCAGGAAAGGAGTAGTTTGGATCCCTGTGTCATTACCAAAGCAGAGCGAAAGCCTTCAAATGTGGACTGCTGCAGTTTCCCCGTAACAGTCAACCCAGCAATTAGAACCGTTTGTTACAGTGACAGCAAAAAGAACCATTTTCAAGCAATAAGGCAGACGAGTAGGCGCTGGAGGAAGCAAGAGTATGTTCATTTGAAGGGGACTAACGCCACACAGCAGCTGATCTCGGAATAGCAGGTAGGTTTGGGAAGCAAGGCTGCAAGGGCTGAGTCATTCACATAAATTTTTAAACTTTTGTGAAACGTATGATTTGGCTTTCTCTGACTAAGAATAAAATTGGTCATTAGCGTTGGTGTTGGGGACAAGACAAAGGATTTTTTGTTTAGTCCACTTTCTAAATTAACTAACTTTAATTTTAAAAATGAAAATATAAAGGTGGACATCTCCACCGCGAATTCTGGATTTGAAATAGTATTTCAGGGCTCAGAAAACATCGCACAATAGAAACTTTGCAGTGAAGCCACATTTATTTTACAACAAAGGTATCTGAAATATAACTTCACCATTTTAATTTCTTGCCACTTAGTCATTTTCTTGATCTTCCATATATTTTTAAATTATGTGTGTAGTGCCCTTGATAGCTTGAGAGAAAAATGCTATGTTTGATCTCTCTTTTTTTTTTTCTCCTTCTTTCTTTTTCTCCTTGTTCTTCCTTTTAGAATATACTCTCCTTTTATTACATTGGATTTAGTTCTCCATTCCAACATTGACAAACTGTGTTAACTCTGGACCCCTCAGGTTCTCTTCGGCTTTTATTTCTCTCTCTCCCTCCCTCTCTCTCTATCTAATGAAGCAAGAATACTACTTGCTTACCTCAGAGAAATCATCTGAGAATTAAAAAAATAATGTGGAATGTTTGATCTTCTCAGAGCCCCATACCTTTTCCTCCTTTGTTCAATATCTATTATCATATGGGAATTTAATAACCAACGACATATATTCTTAAACATTAAATAGTCATCTTGTTAGATATTTTTATGGCAAATATTTGTATATTCCCATTTCTCTATTCTGAAGGAAAAGCCCCAGGTTTTTAAGCAAACATATCTCTGAATTTCCATTTTTCTAAAAGGAAAAATACACAAGAACGGGTGGTTTGCATAGAAGACTGTCAGAGATGTTTCAGTTCCTGTTTCCCAATCTGCCTTTCCAGAAGCAGGTATTGCTAATGCAGAAAAAAAAAAAAAAATGTTGGTAGTTTTTCTCTTCTGCTTTGTTTTAGGGAGGATGAAGCTTTGTTTTTTTCTTTTATTTGTTTCACAACTGTGCAACTACTGCTTTGGCACTGAGGCAGCTTCCAGAGTCAGAGGTGAGGTCACGCTTGACTGAAGAAATCTAAGATCAATTTGTTGTCTCAGACTTCAACATTAAATGCAGCTTGAAATATAATTGTTAGTCCGTGCACTCTCTGCTTTAAGGAAGTGTTCCAGCACCTCAGAATGGGGAATGTGGTTATCGGTGATCAACTACGACATGTACCCTAAACCAAGGCAGACCAGAATTTTCAGGCTGAGAGAGAGAGGGAGAGACAACAAACATACAAAGTACAGGTGGGAGAATAGAGAAGAAAAAGACAAAAAATTGCCTTCAGTCAAAACACTGAGTGGCTTAGAAAGTACTTGGTCTAATTTGGAAATGTGCAAATAAAATTGAAAGGAAGAAGTATCATTTATAAGTTGTTTTCCCTTATTCTTTTCCTACTGAAAAGTGCTCTTCCTGTATAGCTTCGTAATTCCTGCCAGGGAGGAAAGATAGCACCCAGGGCAAGTAACTTAGTTTCCCCTTTGGGGGGTATTTGCATTTTACAGAAAGCTTTGGGGAGGACACAGTGCATGTGTGTAGGGTGGGAGGGGTGCTTGCAGTGGGTGGGAAGGTGGTTCTAAACTGGGTGGCCAAGGACTTTGGAGATCATTTGAATCAAGCCCTGTTAAGGCTCTTCAATTGGATAAAAGAGAAAAAGGAGTGACAACCAATCCCAGTTTTGCATCTCCACAAATTGAGAGTTAATGTTGAAACAGGAGCTTGCGGGAGAGATTCCTGGTTAGATGCATCCTAGAGTAGCCATTATGCTGGGTAGAGTGACAAGGACAATGCGTGTCCCATCTGGTCATGAGAGTAAGACACAGTGTTTTGACTTACTTGCTAATAAAAGTGTTTCCCTTGGGGCTTGGGTGGCTCAGTTAGTTAAGTGACTGCCTTTGGCTCAGGTCATGATCCCGGAAATTGGGGATTGAGTCCCACATCAGGCGCCCTGCTCAGCGGGAAGCCTGCTTCTCCCTCTCTCACTCCCCCTGCTTGTGTTCCCTCTCTAGCTGTGTTTCTCTCTGTCAGATAAATAAATAAAATCTTAAAAAAAAAAAAAAAGTGTTTCCCTAGCTGAGAGTCAGCATGAGTCCTGGCCAGGCAGGGTTCCATCATGAGACTGGTGAGGCTATGTGTTCCCATGCCATCATTTACTATTTCTGCAATTTTAGGCAATTTTTTTCAGCCTCTAGGACCCTCAGTTTTCTCATTACCACAGGGACACAATCATATTTATATGAAAGGGTTTGGGAGAAGCTCAAATAAGATGATGATCATAACAGCAACTGTTTTGATGGGTACCTATTTGTGTCAAACTCAGTAAAACCTTACATATATGATTGCGTTTAATCTTTGTACTTACAAATGATAAGCATTATTCTCACTGTGAGGATGAGGAACCTTAAAGAGTACAATAATGTTCTCATGGCCACAGCCATTAAGTGAGACAAAAGCATTCAAAATCAGATTTGTGTGAATCCAAAGCTTTTGTTCTCCTGTATATTTAATGAAATCTCTGTCACTCTGCACCACCTACTTTGTTGACTCTATATATCATTGGTGACACCCTGATCAGTGTGGGTGTTGTGCCAGTCCTTGAGCCATAGCATCCAGCAAGACAGACTGTCCAAACAAGTGCCTAGATCCCAGATTCTGAAACAACACTGATGTATGTTCTGTGTCCCGGATTCTGAAATAACACTGATGGCCGTCCCTCATTTTGAAGTGCATTAAAGAATTTGAAAATGATTCTCATGTTCCTCCAAGACTTTTCTTATTCCAACTAAACATCTACAATCCCTCAAACATTTCTCTAAGGATTCAGTACCTACAATGCTCAAAATCCTGTTTTTTCCTTAACCATTTCATTCCTTTCTCTACATCAAGGATAATAGTTATCTTATTAATAAGAGAAATAAGAGCTAGTCTCTTCGGAGAATTTTTAACCAATTCTATTTTCATAAATCTATTTGGTTTTATTTCACACTTTAATTTTTCTCTTTAAATTCTGCCAATAACAGGAATCCTACAGCCTTCCTAGTGAAACTTTCTTTTGACTGTGTCCATATGAGATGTAGCATGACAGCCAGGATCGTGGAATGTGAGCTGTACTTGTGGCTAAGGCTAAAGGGATAGCTCATGTGCTCCTATCAGCTCTGTCAAGCCATTTAGGTGTTCATAGATATTGGTCTCTCCCCTGACCATTAAGGGAAGCACAGTTTCAGTCCATGGCTTCTGCCATCAGTTTGCCATTGTCTAGCTGGACACCTTCACTGAACAGATTGCAAAACAAACCCCAGAGAAGTTGGTCTTTTCTGAGGTCACTGCTTTCATGTAGAACTGGAACTAATGCCTACACTTCCTGACTTCCTATTTAGTATCACCCCTTCTGTGGGCCTCTGCAGACCATTTCTATATGTGGGAGTTAATGATGAGAAAACAACTTACCAACCCTACAGTCTGCCCACTACCTAGCACAATCACTTGTCTATCACTGCAACTACCTCTTCCCACAATGACTCCTCCCACAATGACACATCATACACACAAACACACACACATGCATGAAAACATGCATCTCCCACAGGTACATAGTCATGCACACATATCTCACATATAGACACACACACACTTATATACAGGTACACATGCAGTTGCTATCGCTCATTGGAAAACCAATTCTTCTATTCTTGGATCTGAAAAACTCATATTCATCCTTAAAATCTGGTTCTGGGGTCCTTCTCTGACCATTCACCCACAAATGGATCATGCCTCTCTGTACTACTAAAGACAGTTCAGAAGTCTCTCTAGTGCATGTATTACACTACACTTTTTCTGTTTTTCCTTTTCTGTTGCACTGTGAAGATTATAACTGCCTTCTGGAAAGAACCATATTTTGCTTTCTTTTGTTTCCCCATAACCTACCAGAAAGCTTGTCATAATAAGTGTTTCCTAAACTGAAATAAACTGCTGATGCTGTAGTTACAAGCAGAGGATAAGGAGGTATCCTGGGGGAGGAGGCAGTACATATTTTTTCTGCTCAAGCATTTTCCCCTCACCTTTCATTGATTCCTAACTTGGTAGTACTACAATTACTCTGTTTCATTTATTCATTTAAAGAATATTTGACCCGACTGTGCGATAGACAATGGACTAAATGCTCTGAGGGTAACAGATCTGGGTGTCAAATCCCCTGTCTTTAAAGAGGGTGCCATCTCGGTTGGGTTGAGGATGGGGTGCATGCTAAAGGAGTATAGAAATCCATGAACACTGCCATAACAACAGAGTTCTAAGAGAAGTAAGAAAGGAGTGCTATGGAAATTTAGAGAAAAGAAAAGGGTCATTTGGGAAAGCTCCATGCCAGCCTCTGGGTTCTGTCTCTGGTATCTGGTCTTTAACGGGTCTTTGAGGACAGGGAGCTTTCTATATCCCAAAGCCTAGGAACCTCTTTGCCCACATGTGACTAATGTTATCTGTCCATTACTGCTGGATCCTGCTATATGTAATTCTACTTCAATTTTTATATTACAGATTACAGGTTAGATTCAAATAACTTCACATGTTGGCTCTCTTCCAAAATAGTCCAAGAAAAAGCCATGCCAAAAATAAGACTAAAATGCCAGAGGTACTGGAAAACCCAAGTAGCTCAACTGATTTTTTGTTTTTTGTTTTAAGTTTAAGATGGATTTAAGATTGAAAACCTGGGACAAAGGGAGCAAAATGAAGTGAAGAAATGAAAATAATGTTTTTGACAGGAAGGAATGGAAAAGATGGATTGGGCCAACTCCTTATAAAGGCATAGAGGAAAACAAGAATAAGTAAAAGCTTCAGAGAATTCTCCTGTCACTTTCCCCACTCAGGGTCTGCTGCAAGGACCATGGGGCCTGAATATTTTTTTGGGGGGGTGGCCTTTTATATCAACATTCTGGGTACTTTTTTCCCTCTCTTCCTTTTCTTTCCAAACCTCTCTGCCTACTTGAAGACAAGCATGGTTTCAGTTCAAACGAAGAAAAACAGGTCTATATGTGTGTCAGACACATGAGAAAGATACGCACACTCATTTACTCTCCAAGTTTTTCCATTAACTCCTTTTCCTTCACAGCACACACCCCAGCGGACCTCTATTGCCATGGACTAAGACACCATGGACTAAGGCTTATTATTCAAGTTCAAGGAAGGATGCTCACGAGGGAAACATGTAAGGAGCAGACTATCCTAACAACACTCTGAAAAGCAAATGCCTGCCAGCATACTTGCTGGGGAGCAGTGTTTGACAACGGGGAGATACAAGGCTCAAGAAGGACAGATCACTGTAAGAGTATTTCTTATGGGGGATTTGGTGGGTGAGAAAGAACTACCACATTAGGATAGAACAGGTCTGTAGAGATCAATGTTACCTGTACTCTCAAAACCAACTCCCTTTTCCTCTGTCAAAGTCTCCTTCCCATAACACCTCCATGTCTGCTCACATTTTCCAGTGACCAGAAATCTGAGATACTCATGCTACTGAATCCAGAATGGTGACTCTTTTCTTCTTTGTATATGACTGTTTATTGTCTCCTTGGAGCCTATGCTTTCTCTCTCTCTCTCTCTCTCTCTCTCTCTCTCTCTCTCTCTCTCTCACACACACACACACACACACACACACACACACATCTGCCTTGTGGATTGACAACACAGATTAAGGAAATGCTTCTTGATCATTTTTGTGTCTTCTAAGTATTTTCATGAAAAACATGTTCATGAAAAACTCAAAAGAATGCAATGGCCTGGGCATTATTATTGTCACTTTTTCACAGATAAGGAAACTGTGTCATGATAGAGAGCTAAATTAATCAATACTAGCACACCAGCTCATAAGTGAAAGAGCCTGTATTCTAGTCTTTTAATAGTATATTCTATTTTTTCCAACACATCAGTTTGCCTTTGCCACTAAAATCATTATTTTATTTGGCTTTCAAAGCCCTAGTTCAAACCATTTTTTCCATGATGTCTTTTTCTGAATACATCAATACACACAAATCGCTTCCTTGAAGTTTATGATAACAATAAAATTAGATATTCTGACAGTGGATTCTTATCATGCAGGATAGCATGGTAACGAATAATCACTTATAAGAGTTATAAAGTCTTATTTAAAAAAATTTACTTAGTGTTTACCATGTACAAGAACCCTTCCAAGGAACTCCTATTATTTACTAGTTAACCCAAATAAATATTTTATTACTAATATTATCATAAGCTTTGGAAGGCAGAAAACATCATTTAAATTTCCTCTTTGTTCCTGTAGTGTCTACCACATCCCTATCCTTGTAGAGCCTAGACATATAGTATGTGTGCAAATAAACCTACCTACGATTCATAACAAGTAATTAGTTTTATTAGTTTCTTCTGTTGTTGTTTTTGTGGTTATTGAATGTCAATTTCAAGATGCTTGTATTTCTGAAATGCTTAGAACGTACCAAAGCTTTTCCACTCCCAGAATTCTAACAGAATTCATTTGTGTCAGCCATTAAGGGACTCTGACAAAGTCTATTTTGACACATGATTTTTATTTCTATTTTTTTCAGCTACTAAAGTTTCATGTTGAGCCAAAACATGAACAACATCCCACCAGTCATATTGTATTACATTACAAAATTGAGAACTTCATTAACAAGTAATTTAACAGGTGTTTCTGAAATAGGAAAATGCACACTATCATTTTCCAAAGGACAAGGAGAAAATGGCTTCTGATTGGACAGTAGCTGATAGTAAGAAAACACTCATGATATCCACCCTGAGAGTTTGGGCTTCCTTTTGTGTAGATGTCACCCTCCCAGCCAGCCTGCCAGTCCTACAGTGGCATATGCTATAATGCAGAAAACGTGGTTTCTGGTTACCACCCTGATACCTCTCTGCAGCATGAAAATGAAGTTGCTAATTGCAGGTAAGAATAAAATCTTCCTGGAAGGATTTGCTTTTAATATAAGATGACAGCTTTACATTTTTGTATATAAGATGTATCAAATTTAAGAAGGTTTCTTTTTCCTGGCATGTGGAATTGGAGGTAGTAAGCTATCTCCAACTTTGTGTGTGTGTGTGTGTGTGTGTGTGAGAAAGACCGTAATCCCTTGAGCAATCTACTTTAGTATTTATTTAACTAATGTCTACATCCAGCTTGGACTTAACTCATTACCCTGAGATCAAGGGTCACATGTTCTTCTCACTGCATCCACCAGCCTCTACTTTAGTATTTCTTTTTTTTCTTTTTTTTCTTTCTTGTTCTCTTTATTCCCTTAAGATTTTATTATTTTTTATTTTTTTATTTTTATTTTTTATTGTTACTAAAATTTTTTTTCCAGTGTTCCAAGATTCATCCCCCATTCCCCACACCCAGTGCTCCACACTTTAGGTGTCCCCAGTACCCACCACCAGGCTCTCCCATCCCTCCACCCCCCTCCCTCCAAGTCCCTCAGTTTGTTTATGTGTCCAAAGTCTCCCCTTCGTTTCCCTCCCTAGATTGCCCTAGTTCCCATTTACTTTCCTTCTCCCACTGTCCTCCAGTTTACCCCTCATGCACCGCAAGTAAGTGAAACCATGCGATACTTGACTTTCTCTTCTTGGCTTATTTCATTCAGCATAATCTCTTCCAGTCCAGTCCATGTGCTACAAAAGTTGGATATCCATCCTTTCTGATGGAGGCATAGTATTCCATTGTATATATGTACCACATCTTCTTTATCCATTCATCTGTTGATGGGCACCTTGGCTCTTTCCACAGTTTGGCGATTGTGGCCATTGCTGCGATGAACATTGGGGTACATATGGCCCTTCTTTTCACTACATCTGTATCTTTGGGGTAAATGCCCAGTAAGTAGTGCAATTGCAGGGTCATAGGGTAGCTCTATCTTTAATTTTTTAAGGAATCTCCATACTGTTTACCAAAGCGGCTGCACCAGTTTACATTCCCACCAACAGTGTAAGAGGATTCCCCTTTCTCCGCAGCCTATCCAACACTTGTTGTTTTCTGTCTTGTTAATTTTGGCCATTCTGACTGGTGTAAGGTGGTATCTCAGAGTGGTTTTGATTTGAATTTCCCTGATAGCTAGTGACGCTGAACATTTTTTCATGTGTCTGTTAGCCGTTTGTATATCTTCTACAGAGAAGTGCCTCTTCATGTCTCTTGCGCATTTTTTGATGTGTTCATCTTCTTTTTGGGTGTTGAGTTTGAGTAGTTCTTTATAGATCTTGGATACCAGCCCTTTGTCTGTAGTGTCATTTGCAAATATCTTCTCCCATTCTGTGGGTTGCCTCTTTGTTTTGTTGATTGTATCCTTTGCTGTACAGAAGCTTTTTATTTTCATGAAGTCCCAGAAGTTCATTTTCGCTTTTGTCTCCTTTGCCTTTGGAGATGTGTCTTGAAAGAAGTTGCTGTGGCCGATGTCAAAGAGGTTACTGCCTATGTTCTTTTCCAGGATTTTGATGGATTCCTGCCTCACGTTGAGGTCTTTCAACTATTTCGAGTTTGCCTTTGTGTGTGGTGTAAGAAAATGGTCTAGTTTCATTCTTCTTTATGTAGCTGTCCAATTTTCCCAGCACCATTTATTGAAGAGACTGTCCTTTTTCCACTGGATATTTTTTCCTACTTTGTCAAAGATGATTTGCCCATAGATTTGTGGGTCCATATGTGGGCTCTCCACTCTGTTCCATTGGTCTTTTTCTCTGTTTTTGTGCCAGTACCATGCTGTCTTGGTAATCACAGCTTTGTAATAAAGCCTGAAGTCAAGTAATGAGATGCCCCCAGCTTTGCTTTTCTTCTTCAGCAATTCCTTAGCAATTCGGGGTCTTTTTTGGTTCCATATAAATTTTAGGATTGTTTGTTCCAATGTTTTGAAGAGTGTTGGTGCAATTTTGATCGGAATGGCATTGAAAGTGTAGATTGCTCTGGGAAGTATAAACATTTTGACAATGTTTATTCTTCCGATCCATGAGCATGGAATGCTCTTCCATCTTTTTGTGTCTTCTTCAATTTCTTTCATGAGTGTCCTGTAGTTTCTCGAGTACAGATCCTTGACTTCTTTGGTTAGGTTTATTCCTAAGTATCTTATAATTTTTGGTGCTATAGTAAATGGAATCGATTCTCTGATTTCCCTTTCTATTTTTTCGTTGTTAGTGTATAAGAATGAAACTGATTTCTGTGCATTGATTTTGTATCCTGCCACATTACCAAATTGTTGTATGAGATCTAGTAGTTTGGGGGTAGAGTCTTTTGGGTTTTCTACATATAGTATCACATCATCTGCAAAGAGAGAGTGTTTGACTTCCTCTTTGCCAAGCTGGCTACCTTTTATTTCTTTCTGTTGTCTGATTGCTGTTGCTAGGACTTCTAACACTATGTTGAATAGTAGTGGTGAGAGTGGCATCCTTGCCTTGTTCCTGGTCTCAGAGGAAAGGCTGTCAGTTTTTCCCCATTGAGGATGATATTCACTGTGGGTTTTCCGTAGATAGATTATATGAGGTTGAGAAATGTTCCCTCTATCCCTATACTTTGAAGAGTTTTGATCAGGAATGGATGTTGTATTTTGTCAAATGCCTTTTCTGCATCAATTGAGAGTACCATGTGATTTTTCTCTCTTCTCTTATTGATTTGTTCTATCACGTTGATTGTTTTGCGACTATTGAGCCACCCCTGCATCCCTGGGATAAAACCCACCTGGTCATGTTGGATAATCTTTTTAAT
This sequence comes from Spilogale gracilis, assembly GCA_004023965.1. Classification (NCBI taxonomy): domain Eukaryota; kingdom Metazoa; phylum Chordata; class Mammalia; order Carnivora; family Mephitidae; genus Spilogale; species Spilogale gracilis. Next base: position 100,397 of record PITA01005974.1, read on the forward strand.
GTTTTGTTGGATCCTGTTAGCAAGGATCTTGTTGAGAATCTTGGTATCCGTATTCATCAGCGATATTGGTCTGAAGTTCTCCTTTTTGATGGGGTCTTTGTCTGGTTTGGGGATTAGAGTGATGCTGGCTTCATAGAAAGAGTTTGGAAGTTTTCTTTCCATTTCTATTCTTTGAAAGAGCTTCAGGAGAATAGGTGTTATTTCTTCTTTGAATGTTTGGTAGAATTCCCCAGGGAATCCGTCTGGGCCTGGACTCTTGTATTTGGGGAGGTTTTTGATCACTGCTTCAATCTCATTACTAGATATAGGTCTATTCAAATTGTCAATGTCTTCCTGTTTCAGTCTTGGAAGCTTATAGGTTTCTAGGAATGCATCCATCTCTTCTAGATTGTTAAACATATTGGCATATAATTGTTGATAGTAATTTTTGATGATTGTTTCTATTTCCTTGGTGTTAGTCATGATCTCTCCTCTTTCATTCACGATTTTGTTAATTTGGGTCTTCTCCCTTTTCTTTTGGGTTAGTTTGGCCAATGGTTTATCGATCTTATTGATTCTTTCAAAGAACCAGCTTCTAGTTTCGTTGATGCATTCTACTGTATCTCTGTTTCTGATTCATTCATCTCTGCTCCAATCCTTATTATTTCCCGTCTTGTGTGGGGGGTTGGTTTAATTTTTTATTGATTTTCCAGTTCTTTAAGGTGTAATGAGAGTTGGTGTATTCGGCATTTTTTCCATTTTTTTGAGTGAGGCTTGGATGGCTATGAATTTCCCCCTTAGGACTGCCTTTGCTATATCCCATACGTTTTGGATTGATGTATCTTCATTCTCATTGGTTTCCATGAAGTGTTTCAGTTCTTCTTTGATTTCTTGGTTGATCCACATATTCTTAAGCAGGATCGTCTTTAGCTTCCAAGTGTTTGATTTTCTCCTGAACTTTTTATGGTGGTTGAGTTCCAGTATCATGGCATTGTGGTCAGAGAATATGCAGGGAATAATTTCAATCTTCTGGTATCGGTTGAGCCCTGATTTGTGACCTAGTATGTGGTCTATTCTGGGGATAGTTCCATGTGCACTCGAGAAGAATGAGTATTCTGCTGTTTTAGGGTGAAATGTTCTGAATATATCCATGAGATCCATCTGGTCCAATGTGTCATTCAAGGCTCTTGATTCTTTGCTGATTTTCTGTTTAGATGATCTGTCCATTGCTGAGAGTGATGTGTTAAGATCTCCTACGATTACTGTATTTGCATCAATATGATTCTTTATTTTGTTTAACAGTTGGCTTATGTAGTTGCCTGCTCCCATGTTAGGGGTATAATTATTTACAATTGTTAGATCTTCTTGATGTATAGACCCGTTAAGAATGATGTAGTGTCCTTCTGTGTCTTTGACTACAGTCTTTAGACTAAAATTCAATTTGACTGATATGAGAATCACTACCCCGGCTTTCTTTTTGGGTCCATTGGCATGAAAGATGGTCTTCCATCCCCTCACTTTCAATCTGGAAGTGTCTTTCGATTCAAGATGGGTGTCTTGTAGACAGCATATGGATGGGTCCTGTCGTTTTATCCAGTCTGCAACCCTGTGTCTTTTTATTGTAGCATTTAGGTCGTTCATATTGAGGGTGATTATTGATAGATATGTTTGTATTGACATCATTTGCCTATGGAGTTCTTGTTTCTATAAGTTACCTCTGTATATTTTGTTTTGTGTCACTCTTGGGTTCGTTTCTCCTCTAAAGAACCCCTCTTAGTATTTCTTGTAGTGCTGGCTTGGTGGTTGCATAGTCTTTTAGACCTTGCGGTCCTGGAGGCTCTTTATTTCTCCTTCCATTTTGAAAGTCAACCTTGCTGGATACATTATCCTTGGTTGCATATTTTTGTTATGTAATTTCCTGAATATGTCTTGCCAGCCCTTTCTGGCTTGCCAGGTTTCTGTGGAAAGGTCTGACGTTATTCTGATGGTCCTCCCTCTATAGGTAAGGGATCGCTTTCTCCTAGCTGCCCTTAAGACATATTCTTTGGTTTTATGATTCAAGAATTTTACTATTATGTGCCTGGAGGTTTTTGTGGCCTCATTGATCTTGGGGAGTGTCCTCTCTGCTTCTAGGACATGAATATTTGTTTCATTCCTCAGATTTGGGAAATTTTCATCCATGATTTGTTCAACAATATTTTGTAGGCTTCTCTCTCTCTCAATTCCTTCAGGGATTCCAATAATTCTGATAATGGAGCGTTTCATGGCATCATTCATTTCCTTTATTCTGTTTTCTTGGGATTTTAGTTTTTCGCTACAAGACTTCTATTGCTCCTCCATCTTATTCCGTGTGTCTTTTAAATCACTGATACGATCTTCAGCTTCACTTACTCTGGCTGTTAGCATATTTAAATTAGATTGCATCTCATCTAAAGCCTTTCCAACCTCAGCTCTCACTTCTGTTACTATGGCTTCCACTTTGAGACTAATGTTCTTTTCTAAATTGACTATTGCTTGGACTATTGCTGCCCTGAATTCCAATCTGTCATATTATTTATGTTCATTTGCAGTAATTCTGTGACCAGGGTTGCAGTCTCAGGGTTCTTCTTCTGTTGGGTGTTCCTTCTCCGAGTCATTGTGGCAAGCAGTGGTTGAGGGGGTGTATGGCTAGATATATCAGCCACTATCTAGGTGGATTGGTCGTTGGAAGGTTTTGGGGCAACCAGAGTTCACCACCGAAAAGGGAGGAGAAAGAAAAAAGAAAATGGAAAGGAGGAAGCCAGAAAAGACCCCCCTGCCAGAGCGGGGCCCGGTGATATGATTTATGTGGTAAAAAAACTGTTACAGGGTAAAGAAAAGGGTTATCAAGTGTAAATGAAGAGTCAAAAAGTGAAGCCCAACCTATATGACCCCCAAGACCAGTATTTATATAATATAGAAGCAAAGACAATTACACACACACTGACAAATAGAGTGGGAAGGTGAGGGTAGGAATGGGCAAGGAATGTGTTTCAGATGCTCCCAAGTTTGTCTTGTTGTTATTGTTGGAGGATCCCACTTTCAAAAGATATAGGGGGATTAGGACTGGTTGTATATAGGGGTAGTATTGAATAGGGATGCGGGATTGACTTAAAGCTTGTATCTACATTTACGCGTAAAAGAGAGAATAAAAGAAAGAGGAGAGAAGAAAGGGAAAAACAGAGAGAGCGAATAGGGAAACAAGAGGCAACAAGAAAAGCAGAAAATACAGAAGTGTGTTTGAAAAAATTTCAGGGTAAAAAAGAAGAAAAAAAATGCTATGGGGTGTTGTATTGGGTATCACGTTGTGATAAGAAGGGGGCTAAAAATTGAAAGAAGAAAAACCGTGAGAATGTATTTTTAAGCTTAAAGTGGAAGCTTTAAAAGTAAAAATAGAAAAAAGTTTAAAAAAGTAAATGAGGTGGAAAACTGTATCAATGAGTTGTAGGGCTTTTGGTACTTGTAGTCAGTGCCAGGAGTTTAATAAATTGCCTTTCCCTGATTTGGGGTTTTGCATTGGAATGTTGTCCTCCTGAGCTTCTGGCTTGCTTTCTGGGGGCGGGGTCTGCTGTTCCGTTTCAGTCCTTCTACCTGGGCTGAGTCTCTCAGCCCCCTTGCTAGAGGCTGGTCTCCATGGTAACCAGGTTAACAGGTTACAATTCTCTGGTATCGGAGCATTGTTCTTTTACGTCCTTTTTTCAGCTGTTGAGGAAGTCAGGTTGGAGCAAGATGTCTGCGCCCAGACCTCCCTCGCAGAGAGAGCCTCTACACAGGGAGGGACTCTTACCAGCCTCCCAGTTGGCAGTCTGTCACAGCCGGGCTGGTGCAGACGTTGTATTGATTTCTGCCCCCACCCCCGCTTGTTGTTTCACTCCCGCACCTTAAAGCCACAACTCCATTGGATCGCTCGACCTTGTCTGTGCTCTGGGACCTGTGGCCTCTCCGGTCCCACGCAAGTCTGTAAAAATGCCTTCCCTGGGGGGGTCTTTTACTTCGTCCTCGGGGACCATCCCGATCCACTCCCCACGGCTACCGACTGACTGTATCCCGCGTCAACTTCTTGCTGGTCTCTACCTTTCCCCGGTGTTACCTTCAGGGCTGAGGAGGACGCCGAGTCTCAGTAGAATGGAACGAAAGCCGCACGTGCCCGTTAACACCTACTTTAGTATTTCTTAAGTCATAAAAATATCTGGATGTTTTGAAAAAGCAGGATTAAGAGCACGCCTCCAAACTCTTCCCCTAGAACCTTCCCCAGATCACCAAAGAGATGATAGAGTGGGGAAAGATATTTATCTATGCTGAATCTAATTCTTGGCAGGTGTCATGTGATGGAAACAAATAAAAGGAAAATGGTAGGGCAGGCACAAGAACCATTCCTGTATAAGTAAACATTAGAACTGAAAATGATGCAGCAAGGGCTGA
>PITA01005975.1:0-104214 GCA_004023965.1 Spilogale gracilis
AAATCTTAAAAAAAAAAAAATGGCCGGGGAGGATGCAGGCCATAAATGCTCAGGGGGGAAAAGGGCCTTCAGGGGGGGGGGGGGGGAAGGGGGTAGGTTTGGGGACCCAAACGGCTCTGAATCTGTTTCGTGATTTGTAAAATGTGGATAAATAGACTTCCTTCAGAGGGTTGCTGCAATAAATAAAAAAGATAAGGCACGACTTTGGAAAACAGTGTGGAGATTCCTTGAAAATCGAGCTACCCTATGACCCTGCAATTGCACTACTGGGCATTTACCCCAAAGATACAGATGTAGTGAAAAGAAGGGCCATATGTACCCCCATGTTCATTGCAGCAATGGCCACAATTGCCAAACTGTGGAAATAGCCAAGGTGCCCTTCAACAGACGAATGGATAAAGATACGGTCCATATACACAATGGAGTATTACGCCTCCATCAGAAAGGATGAATACCTAACTTTTGTAGCAACATGGATGGGATTGGAGGAGATTATACTGAGTGAAATAAGTCAAGCAGAGAAAGTCAATTATCATATGGTTTCACTTATTTGTGGAGCATAAGGAGTAATATGGAGGACATTAGGAGAAGGAAAGGAAATGTGAACTAGGGTAAATCAGAGAGGGATGAAGCATGAGAGACTGTGGGCTCTGAAAAACAAACTGAGGGTTTTGGAAGGGAAGGGGTGGGAGCATGGGTGAGCCTGGTGGTGGGTACTGAGGAGGGCACGTATTGCACGGAGCACTGGGTGTGGGGCATAAACAATGAATCTTGGAACACTGAAAAAATAACATAAATTATTAAAAGGGGGGGAGATGAGGCCTGTATAATACCTGGCATACAACAAACATTTACCAAACAGCATTATTGTAGTATTACAGTTTCATTATCATTGTTGTTCAGGAAGTAGAACATTTTGTACAAAATGATGGGGAAACATGGGCAGGATGAGAACAGATATCCCTGCCTAGAGGCCAACCTGGGACCAGCTGAGGGCCAATGTATGGATCAGTTAGAAGGGGCAAGTGGGACACGGGACTTGAGCCACACTGGTCAGAATGGCCTCGAAGCAAAGCAGAGATGGGATGCTGACAGGGTCCGGCTCTAAACGTGGAAACTGTAATATTTACTCCTGATGAGGCCATCCTGGCATGTTACACCTGGAATCTATCAGCGTGCTGGCACATGCTAGCACAGATACACAATCAATGAATAAAGAAAAGGAATGAATAAATGGAAGGAACAAGTGGCACCTGTGCCACTGGCTGGCCTCGTGGCAGATGAGCAGGGCTACTCCCCGTCGGCCACGCTCACCAGCAGCTGTGGTCAGCAGGCAGATGGTATTTTACGAGTTAACCAAATACAGTTGGTTTAAAGAACTCCGCATGTTTCTCACAACATGGCCTCTAATCACAAGGCAAATGGTTCAGCTGGTGATCAAATGAAGAAAGTGCAACTGTCCCAATGCTAAAGGGGAAACTGTTCACACAAAACCTGTATGTATTATACTTCATCAGAAGCTTCAGATCTGCAGGAATAGCCAACCATCCACAACTTTCACTTTTCACACTGCCTTTAGAATCTAACTCCTATCTCACGAGAAGATTCTGCTATACATCTTTGATCAATAAAAACAGGCCCAGTAAGAATATAAGCTGGCAGAATCTTTCTGGAGGGTAGTGTGCAATAAATATTAAAAGGCCTAAAACTACGTACCCTATGATCCCTTCCAGCATTTTATTATAAAGAAAATACAAAGGGCAAGGATTTAGCGATCGGAATGTTCACTGTGGCTCTGTTTATAGTACCAGTAAAAAATGCAATAGCAAACTAGGAACTGGTTGAACCTACAGAACAAAATAACAGGCCATTTATGATGCCGGAGAGCGAGGTTTGTAAAGATTGAGTCAGAAAGTAGGTTAAAAAACACGATATTCAGTTGATTCCAGTTTTGAAAAAGAAAGTGGACCTAAGAAACACATCCCCAAATATTAATAGTCGTTATCTCTGGGAGAAGATGGGAGGTATGGCTGTCTCTAGGCCTTTTTCTTTTACTTACAGGTATTTTCTAAATCGTCTAGAATGAATGACTTTGCTAAGAGGAAGACATTTGCTGAAACAATACAGAAATAGGAAAGCCTATTAATATTTACTCGATGTAGCCTGTTTGCTCAATAGACACAATTCATTCAAAGTGGGAGCCTACGGGGAGAAACAATCACTTAACAGTAGAAAGGTTGGGGCGTCCCCCCCAGGGGCCCGGGTCAGGTCAGGCTGTGAGGGACAGTCACTCAGAGGGCAGAGGCAGTACTCACAGCTAGCTTCTCCTTGACCACGCTGGCCGTGGCCGCAATGGTGCAGGCTGTGTCATGCTGGACGACTTGGGTGAACTCTGTCAGGTCTCGCTTCATGAACTCCAAGGCTTCGGAGGACTATGGGAAGACAAGAGAGGGATGACAGAGCCAGCTGGCTCCACTACCCTTTGTTCCTGTTCTCCGGGCTTCTTCCGTCCCAGACACCTACATGGAAAACTCAGGTGACATGGCACAGAAACAATGCTGGCTTGTCCCCAAGCCCATGACCTGGGATTACCGAACTGCAGCGCACAGAGGGACTTCCTGCTGCTCTGAGAATGGGGATGAGTCTTAGCCCTGGCACTTAGAAGCTCTGCAGCCACAAGTAACTCTCATCTAGTCTCGGGTTTCTCCTGTAAAATGAGGGAGGCGGCCCAAGTCAGTGGTTCAAGAGCAGGCTGGGGAAGGGGGCACGTGTCATCTGGAAACAAAAGAGAGTCTGACGCATTGCTCTGATGCGCTTTAAGTCACGATGTTTGTTTCAAATTTCAAATATCGTGAAAAAAAGGTATATGATTTTCTTTTTTAATCAAAGGAAAGTGTTTCTACTTTTACTTTTTTTTTGTTACAGGGAGATTCAATTGAAATATGAGGCAGTGGGGCACCTGGGTGGCTCAGTTGGTTAAGCGACTGCCTTTGGCTCAGGTCATGATCCCGGAGACCCGGGATCGAGCCCCACCTTGGGCTGTCTGCTCAGCGGGAAGCCTGCTTCTCCCTCTCTCACTCCCCCTGCTTGTGTTCCCTCTCTCGCTGTGTTTCTCTCTGTCAAATAAATAAATAAAATCTTTTTAAAAAAAGAAATATGAGGCAGTATGTGAAATTATTTGTCTGAAAAGTTTAATGAATATGTCGCATTAGCTTAGAAAGCATTTATGAGTGATTCTTGACAATTTAATACCAGTAAAAAGGTGTGTGATTTTAACATTCAACAAAGGAGATGCTGAGAAATACTGGACTGGATTCTCTCCAAGAGATCTTGGTTCTGCCACTCTGGGATTCTATCCATCCGTAGAGCAGAACGGATATTTACTTCTGTTGGACTGACCTGCTGCTCACCCTGCACTCAGACGACATGAGATCACAGGCCCTCAGCTCTGGTCTGAGTCTTGCCCTGCTTTGTTTCACCGTTACCCACTCCGGGATACCTTCCCAGACTACCTCTGTGTCTGTCCTGGCAAGACTTCTCATTTTACACATGGATAATCAGCTGTATTGCGTGTGTGTGTTAGCATTTTTTGAGGGTTCTAGTGGCTTTTTTCTTTGGGGAAGGGACTGTCTAGCTTTCATCAGCCTGGGATGTCTCTGGATGGGGCAGTGTCGTCTATCGGCCAGAAGCTTCTCTGGGAGTGGGAATTTGTCTCCATTTCAGACTCAGGACTCCTTAATTGGGGTGGAGGGATCATTTATTAATTCACTCTCTCCATCCACTCTGCCATCACCTTGGTCTAAGGCCAGCCTGCTCTTTCAAACTGACTCCTTGAAGGGTGCATCAGAGATCTCCACTACAGTGTTGTTGTGCTACTGCTGGGAGCTTTGGAAGTCAGAGTGGACAAGGTTGCCCCTGCTTTATATTCTTCAGTGCTTACACAGTATCCTATGAGCAAGCATAAAATCTTTACCTTCACTTCCAAAGCCCAGCTCATCTCATCTCTGGCAGACTCCTCCCTACCATTGTGTCCCTCACTGAGCTCTAGCTGGCTTTCCAAGTTTCTCAAATGCTCTAGCATCCTCCCCACCTTCATGGTGTCTGAACGCACAATTCTAACTCTTCGAAACACATACGCGAACACAATGAATGAACCCCCTAACCTGGTTAACTCTGGTTCTTCCTTCAGATCTATGCTTAAATGTCACTTCCCTAGAGAAGCTTCCCTAATGCCACCTCAGATTAGCTCGGCTCCCTGCTTCCCAGGGCACCTGCATGTTCTCTAACATTTGTCACGCTGTAGACTTACGATATCCCGTTCCATATCTAGGTTCCTGGATAGACGGAGTTCTGTGAACACAGAGTCCCTGTTTTTTGCTCACTGATGCCTTCCCAGTATGTGACATAGAACCTGGCATGGAGTAGGTGCTCAAAGAGAATGTTTGCTTGTTAAATTTCCATGTATCAGGGCACATTTTAATTACATAATCATTGCCATGATAGTATGATGAATGGCTGTCTCCCTCACTAGACTGTGAGCTCTGAGGGGACCAATATGAACCGACAGGGAGCCGATCCTCAAGAAGGTCATCGTCCACTGGTGAAAAATGCTCACATAACAGTGTCAGTGTACAAGAGCAGAGTGGTGACCAGTGTTTTATCAGGAAGTGAGAAAGACTTGGTGAAGGAAGCCTGGCCTGAGCACCTCAAAGAATGAGCAGGAGGAGCCAGTAAAGGAAGCTGGGGCGCAGCAGGGCACAGGGTTTACTGTGGCCTCTGAGCATTTTAGTCCTAATGAACATTCAGGGAAAAGCGAAAGTAGTTTGGGAGAAAGCTGGGGACACTGCCAAGGGCAACAATGGTGGGCCTGGTCAGCCCTGTGGGTGATGGGGAGCCACTGAGAGTTTGCAGGAGGTGGGACAGGATGAGATCTGCATTTTTCATAGGTCACCCCAGTGACAGGCCTGACAAAAGTGACACGATTAGAAGACAGAAGAAAACTAGTCAGGAGGCTGCTGTAATGGTTCACAGAAGGAAATAAAAGAATATGAATAAAGAGAGTGCTGGTCAGGATGAAAAGATGGGACTGATTCAAGAACTATTAGGCAAAAAAGGTAGACTGAGGGATTGAATGGATGTGCTGATGGCAAGAGAAAGTCAAGAGCGAGCCACTGGCTGCTAAACTAGGTGACTGGGCAGCTGCAGGGCAGCCAGCTGAAAGGGAAAAAGCGGAAGTGAGAGCAGCCTCGGAAAGAAGATAATGACAATGACTTTGGTCACGTAGAATGTGTGGTGACAGTGGGCTATCTGGGATAGGTGTCCAGCAGGAGTTATTCTCAAATACTAAAGCTCAAAGAAAAGGACTAGGAATCACACTATCATAAAAATGGAGGAGGTCACGCAGGAACAGGAACTCTGCAGAGTGAACAGAGCAGTGAGCTGAGGACAAGACCCCTCAAACACCACACATTTAAGGGGCAGGAAGGGAAAATCATTAAACAATCAGGACAGAAAAGCCTGGAGGTGTGGAGACTTGAGAGAGAAGCATGCCACAAAGCCATAAGGAGTTGAGTTTCATGAAGAGGGAGTGATCACTAGTGTCAAATGGAGCCGAAAGGCCCAGGAAGATAAGAGCTGAAAACCACCTGATGGATTTGGCAAGCGGTAGGTGAAGCTGAGTGTGTTTACAGATAAGCTTACGCACGGTGGCTGCAGGGATGGGGAGGGAGTTATCAGGGCTCATGCTGTCGACCTGAAATATAAAAAGTACGAGGTGAGGGTTTCTCCTAGAGGTAAAAGAGGAAGTAGCTAAACAGAGCACTTGAGGAAGAGTCAGGTTTGGGGAAAGTTTCAGAAGATAAGGGGAAGAAAAATCAGAAACTGAAAAAGCTTGCTGGGGGGGAGGGGGTGCTCTGGCCTAACATAAGCTTGGGGAATCTGTGGTTGGACCAAGGAGCAATGACTTTATCAGTGTCTGTGGGTAAAGGTAAACATGCACATACACTACAGGAGGAGGTAAGGAGCAGAGGAGGATAGATTATAGCACCATCTCAGAACTATAGTTTCTAGGGCTACATGTATGCTAGGGCTGCAAGGGAACTGAGGGTCCTGGGAACTGAGTAGTTTAGATGGAGCTGGAATGGGAAGGCAAGGGGGCAAGGGGGCAAGGGCAAGGCCCGGAAAGAACTGAAAGACCAAGGAAGAAATGGAAGTAAAAATGGACTGGTGGTGTTTAAGAGGTTTCCCCAGCAACCTCCTCAGTACTTAATAAAAATAAAAACTGATGGGGCGCCTGGGGGGCTCAGTGGGTTAAAGCCTCTGCCTTCGGCTCAGGTCATGATCTCAGGGCCCTGGGATCAAGGCCCACATCGGGCTCTCTGCTCAGCAGGGAGCCTGCTTCCTCCTCTCTCTCTCTCTTTGCCTCTCTGCCTACTTGTGCTCTCTGTCAAATAAATAAATAAAATCTTTAAAAAAATAATTAAATAAAAACTGATGCTTTTATACTACTTATGGTATGCTAAGCATTGTTCCTGGTCCTTTACACACATTATTGTTTAATCCTCACAACAGTATGATCAGGTAGGTGTTCTCAGTACTCCCATCTTACAGATGAGGAACTGAAGCCTAGAGAAGTCAAATAACTTGTCCAAGTTCATGTGATGGTAACTAGCTGAGAGGGAAATTAAGTCCCCTCTTTCTGAATGGGGAACTGTCAAAGGCAGAAACAACATCCACACCTTGGCTTCAAACAGGGAGCTCCCCAAGAATGAAGATGGAAAGCTAACCAACTATTTTCCATAAGTTATGGTAAGACCAGCCTTGAGGGAAATACACAGGAGGTCCTAGACCTAATACTTGCTGAATGCATATCCAACTCCTTCCAGGAGATCGCTCAACGGTACTCTGAAGTCCTTTGAGATCTTTTCAATTAAACTTCAGTGTGAAATTCTCTCAGTCCTCAACAACAATGTAAACATAAACAACATAAACAACTCAGGGCATTCTCAGATTTGCTAGGCTGTAGCTAGCTGAGAGGCTGAACAGGAGTATGTAGGCTAAAGGAGGTGTTAAAATGCCCCCAGAGGGGCGCCTGGGTGACTTGTCCTTAAGCGCCTGCCTTTGGCTCAGGTCATGATCCTAGGGTCTTGGGATCTAGCCCCGAGTCATTAGGCTCCCTGCACAGCAAGAAGCCTGTTTCTCCCTCTCCCACTCCCCCTGCTTGTGGTTCCTCTCTGTCTCTCTCTGTCAAAACGAATAAATAAAAAATCATTTAAAAAAAAGCCCCCAGAGTAGAGGACTGATGTACTGATTTAACTGAGATCAGAAGCCTGCTGGAGTCTGCCCTGAAGCAGGACTCACCCCAATTTCTTGAAGTAAACAGTAATTAACTTTTGCTCCACCATTCACTTGAGCTGGTTCTGACAAACTAGTATGGAGTGAGAGACAAACACACAACAGCCTTGTCCATTGGCAGAGCGGATGCTCACTCATCCCACAAGGACTCCGGCCTCCGCACTAGACCGTGAGCTTCGTGAGGCCCAGGAAAGCATCTGTACCCTCAGGACCTGTCAGAGAGTGCTAGCTGTGGCTTTCTAGTATTTGAATGACTATAGGAATAAATTTCTATTGCAGAACTCTTCTTCAAGGCCTAGATCAAAGGTTCACTCTTCTACGAAGCTGTGAATTTCCTTAGCTGGTATAAACTGCTCTTCCTATGGATGCCTACAAAAAGGTCGCTCCGGCCTTTATAACAATCTGTATTTCACCGTGCCTAGTGTCACACTGGCCTGAGTCGGCGGTCAGTCCTCCCTGAGACCGACAGGGGATAGTAGTAGGGCGGGGGTGGGCCTCATGCTTGAGGCCCAGCGCCCACACTGGCCGGGCGGGGCAGCTTGGACCTGCTTGTATGAGACGGCGCGAGGCCCTGGCGGAGGAAGGGCGCCGGCCCGGCTTACCTTCTCCTTGACTGCCTGGTAGCTCTGCTGCAGCCAGCTCCGCCACCAGCCCACGTCCTCCCTGTGAAGACAGACATATCTGGCGGCCCTGCGGTGCGACTCTTGCCGCGCTTGATCGGGTCTCAGCTTCTCCCTGAGATGCGATCCGCGGGCCGAGACTTGGCAGACCGTTTCCCCACCCCCTCACACTGAGACTCCATCCCGCCCTTTCAGCTCCGTCCACTCCCAGGCTGGCCTCCTGTTCCCCACGGGGACCCTGGCCCAACACCCCGACCCTGGGAGAATTCAGGCCCCAACGCCCGAGAGCTGGATGACGGGCTCACCCTTCCGCCATCTTGCCTGCATGACATCACCACTATTTACTGACCTCTGACTTCCGACACGGCACCCCCCCCACAAGCACCGCCCCAGAGCGCTCGGCCCAATCCTCGCGCAGACACCGCCCACAGCCCAATCTCCGCCCGTGTCCATCACTAGGCCCCGCCTCCTTGAGCTCGGTCCACTCTCCGTCTAGAGTTAGCTCTTAAACTCCGCCCCTGAACTCACGGCCCAATCCTCATTCAATTCGGTTCTCGGGTCCACCCCCAAGCGTTAGCCCTACCCCCAGCAACAACTATTTTTTTGTCAACCGATTTCGGCGGCGGTGGCTGACTGGGGACTCGTTCTCTGGCCTGGACCGCGGAGGTGTGGGCGCTGAGGGGAGCAAGGAAGGGAGCCGGCCTGGAGCTCGAAAGTCTGGATCCTAGAGCGCCGGGCTAGGACCACCCCCCTTTATGAAACAAGCCGCGTAGCCGCTGCTTGGGGTCTCTTCGGGCTAATTCAACAAGCACAGAGCGGGGTCCTGGGCCAGAGTCTGCAGGTGTATGGAGAAAAATTCTTCATCGAAGTTGACTTCGATGCAGCCTCTGGAAGGGTTCTGAGGGTATTGTGGAGACACACATTCAACCACCTCAGCTCTGGGCAGCCCAAACCAGAACTTAGCGAGCTGGAGCTGGGCGTGGATTGGCTTCTGAAAGGGAGGGACTTCCTGGATCTGCTTACCCATCAAATACCATCGCCTCTTGTCTCTTTAGTGACAGAGCTTTAGTAATCCCCCTCGCCCCCCATTCCGTTTCCTCTCTTTACAGGATTGTTCCTACCATACCTGTTGTTCTTCCATCTTAAAAGCATGGAAATAAATACCAACCCTCTCTTGACCCAACACCCTTTCTCTAATCCCCTTTACAGCAAAACTTCTTTTTTTTTTTTTTTTTAAAGATTTTATTTATTTATTTGACAGAGAGAAACACAGCCAGAGAGGGAACACAAGCAGAGGGACTGAGAGGGGGAGAAGCAGGCTTCCCGCCAAGCAGAAAGCCCGATGCGGGGCTCGATCCCGGGTCTCCAGGATCATGACCTGAGCCGAAGGCAGTCGCCCAACCAACTGAGCCACCCAGGCACCCAACAGCAAAACTTCTTTAAGACTGGGCTATAGTCATTGGCTCCAATTCCCACTTCTTCCCATTCCTTATTGAATTTACTTCAGTCAGGTTTTGCCTCCTTGCAACCTGTTGAAATAACTTTTATTTGGATGCTAAGGGCAATGACCCAATTTTCAATCTTTATTTGGACCATAAGCATCTTACTTGATATGGTTGATTACCTTCCTACTTTTTTTTGTTAAAGATTTTATTTATTTATTTGACAGAGAGAAACACAGCTAAGAGAGGGAACGCAAGCAGAGGGAGTGAAAGAGGGAGAAGCTGGCCTCCCGCCAAACAGGGAGCCAGATGCTGGGCTCGATTCTGGGACTCTGGGATCAGGATGCAGTGATCCAAAGGCAGATGCTCAACGACTGAGCACCCAGGCGCCCCTGATAACCTTCCTACTTTTTAAAAATTATTTATTTATTTACTTGAGAGAGAGTGTGTGTGTGAGAGAGAGAGCCTGAGAAGGCAGAAGGTCAGAGGGAGAAGCAGACTCCCTGCAGAGCTGGGAGCCTGATGCAGGACTCGATCCTGGGACTCAGTCCTGGAACTGGATCCTGGGACTCCCTGATCATGACCTGAGCCAAAGGGAGTGGCTTAACCAACTGAACCACCCAGGCACCTACTTTCCTACTTTTAAAAACAGTTTCTATATCTGGCTTTCCAGGACACCAGTACCCTTCTCACTCTTTGTCTTGTTTACCTGTCTACTCCTAACACCTGGACCAGGGCCTGGAGCATAATAGACACTCAATATTTGTTGAGCAAATAAAAGAATAAATGTAAGGAGGGTAAGGACAAAGACAGGACTAATTTGGAGCAGCTAACATGAGAAGGGAAAAGAGGAGGATAGAGGTGAAGCGTTAAAGATCCTTAGTATCTAGACTCCTGAGACCCTGGGAGGCAAGACTAAAAATTCAAACCTAATCCATAGACAGAGGAGAGTCACCAAAGGTTTGTGATTCTGGAGCTGACTTGCGCTGTGAAGGTGGTGGGACCACGTGGCCAGGCTGTACTGTTAATAGGTCTAATGAGGTTATTTTACACAGTGTCCCTTGTGTGACCATCCCAGGAACTCTATGGGCTAGAAACTATTTTTTTAAGATTTTATTTATTTATTTGACACAGAGAGAGAGATCACAAATAGGCAGAGAAAGAGGGGGAAGCAGGCTCCCTGCCAAGCAGAGAGCCAGATGTGGGGCTGGATCCCGGGACCCTGAGATCATGACCTGAGCCGAAAGCAGAGGCTTTAACCCACTGAGCCACCCAGGTGCCTCGGCAGAAACTGTTTTTAATCTCCATTTTGAGGAAGCTGAGATTCAGAGAGACAGATTGACTTTCCCAAGGCTGATTTGAACCCAAGACTGTCTAAGCAAGTTTCAGCACGTCTCATATGTCTTAACTTCGTCCAGCCTCCTGTCCTGCTTTCCACCCAGCCGATAAGCTGCAGGCAGGCAAGGACTACAAACTACCCTTTGTTTTGTTGGCATTATCTCAATCCCTGACCCCAAGCTTAGCGCAGTGCTTGCCCATGAAGTCCTCAGTGTGTGTGGACTGAATGAGACCCTCTGCTTGGATTTCTGGTCCTCCTCATCTGCTCATCCCCACACCTCGTCCCTTGGCTCCCTTCACTGCTAGCTAGCAGATCTGGGTTCAAATTACAACTTAGCTGCTTCTCAGTCATGTAGACTTGGGCAACTTAATACCCCTGGCTTTATTGTCTTCATCATTAAAATGGGGATACTACTCCTGGTCGTTGTAGGGATTAAGTAAAAGAAGTAAAACACGAATACATCATATGCCAAAGCCCTTAATGTGGTAATTATTATTGTTTCCCCCCTTACTCCTGTCCTCAGAGTCTAATACAGTGATATTCACTGGTAGAGGGTTACAGTATTTTGCAAGAACACTGGATTGTGATTAGCAGAGGTATGTTTTAATCCTGGGTTATGGGTATTGGTTACTTTCTCTGTCTCGAACTGTTTTTTCACCATCCTTAGCCTCTCTACATTTTCTTCTAGCTCTTACGTGAAGTATGAATGTATAAATTCGGCCCATCCCTGATCCTCAGACCCTCCTTTAGCTGACATCCCCCACAACCCTTCCTGATGGACCTCTCTTGGCAGCTGGTTCTTGTCCCAGGATCTTCCTGGCTTTGGCTCCTAGAAAGGCCTGACATCCTGATGCCACCAGGGGGTGCTGTGGACTCATTCAGGTGAAGCTGGTTCCTGGTCTCCAGGCAGAGCGGATGGGAGCAGTCCAAGGAAGCCCTCTGACTCCCCTAGAGAAGCTTGGCTTCCTCCGTGGAAGACAGCTAGCCCTGGGATGATCCTGGGAGGTGAAGTCTTCAAAACCACCCTGTTCTACTGTGGAGATTCCAGCAGTGTTGGCAGCAGGACCTGCTACATTTGTGGGACCCAGTGCAAAATAAGAATGCCTAAGTCTTGATAGAGGCAGCATAGGGCATGCCTGAAAGCCTGCAGAATGCAGAATAGAAGTCCAGGCTTCTAGAGCTGACTTAAAATTGTAGGAATTTTGTGAGCTGATTGTTGAACACAGCCATTATAAAAATTATATAAAAATTATTTGAGGGGCACCTGGGTGGCTCAGTTGGGCGACTGCCTTCAGCTCAGGTCATGATCCCAAAGACCCGGGATCGAGTCCCACATCGGGCTCCCTGCTCAGCAGGAAGCCTGCTTCTCCCTCTCTCACTCCCCTTGCTTATGTTCCCTCTCTGGCTGTGTTTCTCTCTGTCAAATAAATATAAATCTTAAAAAAAAATTATTTGAAACAAGTTATATAAAAACAAAGGTAATAAATACCCCAAACTCATCACTATATAATTATTTTTACACATTTCATGATCATCTATGCCTTTGAAATGGCTTACATTTATTGTGCCTATTTCCTTCACATCTCTTGCCAACTCTGCATTCAGTGATGTCACACTGGTAATTCAAAATCGAGGAAGGTTGGAGTGTTGACATCATCAGATCTACAAACACCACAAATCATGTCCTGCCCTCACCCCACCCCGAAGCCAGTTAAATTTTTACCAGTACACCCCCGGGTCCTGGTTGTACTAATGTCCTGTACTGTGTGGTCTCTAGCAAAGCTCTTTTCCCTCTGGCCACCTGTACATTTGTGTATCCCTTTATAATTTACAGAAGGGAACTTGTGTGCTGGGTACTGTTGTCTCATGTAACTCGTACAACCACCCAGGAGGTAGAGTGCTGTAGTACAGAGAACAAAGGATGTCGGCACAGTACAATTAATGACTTTGGCTCCTGGGATGGCTGTCACCAAGACTCCCAGAAGGTGGCGCTGTGATCTGGCTCAGGGAAGCAAGCCACTGTCTCATATTGAGAAAATGTTAATTGATGATGATGATGATGATGATGATGATGATGACGACGACGACGACGACGACGACGACGATAAGGTCCTTCCAGCAGCTTCCAGCATTGTTCTTGGGGACGGAGAGAGGGAGAAGCAGGCTTCCTACCGAGCTGGGAGCCCGATATGGGACTTGATCCCAGGTCTCCGGGATCATGACCTGAGCTGAAGGCAGTCGCTTAACCAACTGAGCCACCCAGGTGCCCCTGTTCTTGGGATTCGTACACCAGAAGCCTGTTCCCTAGCTATATCTAAGATAGGTAGAGGAAAGATCTAGCCCCCTTTGCTCCTATAGGAGGTCACAGCTGTGGGAAGGGAGGGATGGCATTTCCTTCTTACTAGAACACCAGACATGGAGGGTCTCCCCCAAAAGGGAGACTGGGGTTTGACCCTTTAGGAATTCAGGAAATGCAAGTTCAAAATATGATGCTTTGGTATACTGATTATTTTGAGCCTTGCCCCTGAAAAAACAGCACATTGGGGGAGAGGCTTTCTCTGAATTTCCCCTACATGCTCAATGACAGATCCTTCAAAAGGAACTCAGTTGTTGTAAATCCCCTCCCCTGGGAGTTCATCAACCAGGGAAGATTGATTTTTATCACTGGAGAGACTAGAAGTCGACATCACACCCAGACACACTTTGCCACAAACCATCATATCCCCCGTCTTCTTCTAAGGGTCCTTCATTTACTCTCTCCCCTAAGTAGCCTACATCTCCCCACCCCTTCCCCTTGTTATATAAGCCCTCAATTCCATTGCTTTTTGGGTTTTTTTTTTCTCCTCCCTCTGATCCCCACTTGCGTGTAATATTAAAAGTGAATAAATTTGTATTCCTTTCTCCTATTAAATTGCCTGTTATCAATGCATTACATAGACCCAGCTACGGAACCTAGGAGGGTTGAGGGAAAGTTTTTCTTCCCCTGTAAGGTGGGGGGAGGGCCCAAATATTAACAGCCCTATGTACCCCCCTTGCTGCCAAACACATACGCCCTGTGTCCCAAACTTACACTTGCTTCCTAATTAGCAGAAAGCAGCTATAACTGCTATAATTAAAAACACCCTTACTCTGCAAGGAAGGAACTGCAATGCCTTGATGTTCATCCTCTAGCTTTCTCAAAATCCTTTCTCAAAACTCTGGAATCTGTGACTAACTGGCAAGGTTAATTTCCCTACACAAGGGCTTGGAGACCATGGTAGGGGAAAGGGAGAGGAAGGAGAAGTATCTAGCACATGTACATGTATATGTCAGGGGTGGAAGTTCAAGTAGAGGCTATAATCCTTAGCTCCAAAACCCATTTTAAGGCTGATCATGTGGGGTACCTGGGTGGCACACTTGGTTAAGTGTTCAGCTGGGGTTGTGGTCTCAGGGTCGTGAGATGGGGCCTGGCTTTGGGCTCTGCACTCAGTGTGGAGTCTGCTTGAGGTTCTCTCTTCTTCTTCTTCTTTTTTTTTTTAAGATTTTATTTATTTATTTGACAGAGAGATCACAAGTAGACAGAGAGGCAGGCAGAGAGAGGGGAGGAAGCAGGCTCCCTGCTGAGCAGAGAGGCCGATGCCGGCCATGATCCCAGGAGCCTGAGATCATGACCTGAGCTGAAGGCAGAGGCTTAACCCACTGAGCCACCCAGGCGCCGGAGATTCTCTCTTCTTCTCCCTCTGTGCCTTCCCTCTTCTCTCTCTCTGTCAAATAATAAATCTTTTTTAAAAAGGCTGCTTTTGGGCGCCTGGGTGGCTCAGTGGATCAAGCCTCTGCCTTTGGCTCAGGTCATGATCTCGGGGTCCTGGGATTGAGGCCCGCATTGGGCTCTCTGCTCAGTGGGGAGCCTGCTCCCTCCTCTCTGTTTGCCTGCCTCTCTGCCTACTTGTGATCTCTCTGTCAAATAAATAAATAATTTTTTTTTAAAAGGCTGCTCTTGGTGCCTGGGTGGCTCAGTTAGTTGGGCCACTGCCTGCGGCTCAGGTCTTGATCCTGGAATCCCAGGATCGAGTTCTGCATCGGGCTCTGCGGGGAGTCTGCTTCTCCCTCTGACTTTCTCCCCTCTCGTGCTCTCTCTCACTCACTCTCTCTCAAATAAATAAATAAAATATTTTTTTAAAAGGCTGATCTTGTATTTATGACTTTCTTTCTTTACTTTACCTCTTCCAGGTTTCTTCTGCCTGGACAGCTAAGTTCTCAACCCACAGAAGAGACCCAGGCTTTTGTTCCTGAGAGATCTGGGCCCTGGGGGCTCCTTTTGGATAGAACTGCGGCAGTCTTGCAGTGACTGCGATCACAGGATTTGGACTAGGAATAGGATTGTTAGAGCATACAGTTAGGCTGTTTTTTTTTTTTTAAAGATTTTATTTATTTATTTGAGAGAACGAGTGAGAGAGTATACGAGCAGGGGCAGAAGGAGAGGGAGAAGCAGACTCCCCCCGCTGAGCAGGGAGCTTGACCCGGGGCTTGATCTCAGGACCCTGAGAACATGACCCATGCCTGCGGCAGGCGCTTAATGATGAAGCCAGCCAGACGCCCCCGGTTAAGTCTTTCACTGAGCCTCCTTGCCCTGACTGTGCAGTAACAACTTATTTCCCCTTGATAGCCAGAGATTTTCTTTTAAGATTTTATTTATTTTTTTGACAGAAACACAGCTAGAGAGGGAACACAAGGAGTGGGAGTGAGAGAGGGAGAAGCAGGCTTTCTGCTGAGCAGGGAGCCTGATGCGGGGTTCGATCCCGAGGCTCTGGGCTCATGACCTGAGTCGAAGGCGGACGCTTAATGACTGAGCCACCCAGGTGCCCCAAAAGCCAAAGATTTTGATCCCAGAAAAACTCTGATTTCTCCAATGCTTGTCTGTTCAGTGGTGTGAGGGGTTCGAAATGGCTGAGTAGCAGTTTCAACTTCCAGTTTGTTGGGAGAACTGGGTCCCTTGGTGAAGGCATTCCTCCCTTGGCCACTACAAGCTCTTTTTTTTTTTTTTCCATGCTGGTCACTACAAGCTTTTAACAGACCTCTCTTCTCTCTAGTCTCATGAGGCCAAGAAGCAGGTGTTGTTTGCCTGTGTCAAGAGTTTCGCTGTGAGAGGAATCACTCCTACCTCCAGCCCCTCGGTTCTTGAGGGGCTATGTGGCTGCAGGTTCCCTGGTTCAGAGCATTCCCGGACCCTGTGGATGGCTCTCTTGTTTGCAACAGCTGGCACCTCACTTGGGCCTTCAAAAGGCCTTTTGGCTATTCTAGAATGCGGACTAATGGAGCACATGGTAAGCCCAGTGAATCCTGCAAGTGTCAGCTCAGTATCGCGCTTCTTTTCTTGTGGAGTGACTTCCACGGTCAGAGGCAACTGCTTGTGAGATCACAAGACTGTGTATGAAGTGCGCAGATGGAGGTTTCTGGCAGAGGCATGCGAGGAAGGAAGAGCAAATTCAAATCTAGAGCAAGCACAAATTCTCCATGAGGGACACTATGTCATCCATCTGCCCCTCCATAGCTGGCTGAATTCCGCAAGATATGACACCAGATCAAGGGTCCAGCGCTGGGTGCTGCTGTGGGCTAATTGGGTGTCAGGAATGAGGGCTGTCAGGTTGGCCTTGGGGAGTGGAAGGCCCTCTTCTTCTTCTTCTTCTCCTCCTCCTCCTCCTCCTTCTTCTTCTTCTCCTCCTTTTTTAAAAGATTACTTTATTGGGGCACCTGGGTGGCTCAGTTGGTTAAGTGACTGCCTTCGGCTCAGGTCATTATCCTGGAGACCCGGGATCGAGCCCCGCATCGGGCTCCCTGCTTGGCGGGAAGCCTGCTTCTCCCTCTCTCACTCCCCCTGCTTATGTTCCCTCTCTCCCTGTGGTTCTCTCTGTCAAATAAATAAATAAAATCTTAAAAAAAAGATTAATTTATTTGAGAGAGAGAGAGAGAAAGAGAGAGAGTAAGTGGAGGGAGGGGCAGAGGGAAAGAGAGAGAAAATCTCTAGCAGACCTCCCGTTGAACACAGGTCTGACGTGGGGCTGGATCTCAGGACCACTGAGATCACAACCTGAGCTGAAACCAAGAGTTAGGTGCTCACCCAGCAGAGCACTAGGTGGCCGGGGACATCCCTCTTCTCGAGCCCATGCATAGTTGATCTCTACTCCCATCATCTTGCTTCTTTGTCAATGAACCCATGGAAGAAGAGCAGGACTGGCTGGGAGAAAAGGCCATCTAGTTAGCATCCACTGAATAGTCTATTTGCTGACTATTAAAAGCTTCCCCCAGGGGCTCCTGGGTGGTTCAGTGAGTTAAGTGTCTGCCTTCGGCTCAGGTGAGGATCTCAGGGTCCTGGGATCAAGCCCCGTGTTGAGCTCTGTCCCCAGTGGGAAGTCTGCTTCTCTCTCTCTTTCCCCCTCTCCCTCTGTCCCCACCCCCGCTCATACTCTCTCTCTCTTTTTCTCAAATAAATAAGTAAAAACTTAAAAAAGAAAAAAAAAGCTTTCCCCACAGTAGAGTCCTATGGTGAACATTAGTCCGGCATAGCTGCTGTCTCATCATCAGGGACCATTCTAAGAAATCTACCTTTCCCAAAGCTCTTTGTCATGAACTTCCAATCTTGTAAGACTCTCAGCTGCTCAAAGCATTAGTCACTGCCCATGAACTGGTATAGACCCTGACCTCAGGCCATCTCTCCTTCCAGGCAAAGTGGGTAACGAGATATGCTACTTACAATTCTGCCTGCTAAGGGATTTTCTACTCCACTACTGTTTGGGTCCACTTAACCATTTCCATAAAGCTATTTTTTTTAAAGATTTTATTTATTTATTTGACAGAGAGAATGATATCACAAGTAGGCAGAGAGAGAGGAGGAAGCAGGCCCTCTGCTGAGCAGAGAGCCTGATGTGGTCTTGATCCCAAGACCCTGAGATCGTGACCTGAGCTGAAGGCAGAGGCTTTAACCACTGAGCCACCCAGGCGCCCCATAAAGCTATTTCTTGCTGTTAGAATCTGACATCAGAAAACCAGGCTCTGCTATCGTTCCCTTCACAGTGGAGGCTTGTTGCAATCACTCACCTAGCTCGGAACATTGTACTGGTACGGGCCTATTTCAGCCAGGTCTATCCTTACTCCTCCATCCCCAACCTTTTGTTCCCAAGTCTCTTCAGTACTTTCCTTCAGTAGCCACTGCCTAGGATTCAATGTTGATCCTCATCCCGGCCTTCTGTCCTTCCGGGCAAAGTGGAAACCCACATGACCCACTCCCTCCAAGTTCACTCTCTCCAACCTTCTTCCTCTCCTCTCCTTCAGGGTCATCCTGAGAGGGCTGCTCAAGTCCCAACAATTCATTTCTGGTTGGTGCCAGGACACGCATAAAGCCATTCCACATTTCTTTCTTCTCTAGTCACCTGGGTTGAAGTCGCTCTAGCGGCGCGGCAGGAATGGACACACTGGGAGTGAGAACAACCTGCCCATTGCCCCTTCAGGGCTGTTGAGGCCAAGTTCTGTTGGGACGATTTCCCCTTGAGGACTACTGGGCCGTCAGGGATGCCCATCGGATTGACCGGCCGCTCGGGTTACGGGGTCACCTGGGGTGCCCTTGGTCGGGTGTGCCCTCCACGGGAGCCCAGCAAAAACCCAGGAGCTCTTTCTCAAAAGAAAAATGCTCACTTAGGAAGGAAGCATGGATTTGCTCCTGAGCCCTAAAGGCCTGTTTACAGAGGGCTCTCAGTATCTGGGGTTGGCCCCACAGAGTGCCCTGATTCGCCTCAGGCACTCTCAGCCATAGTCTGTTCAGTCAGGAGGGCTAAAAGGCTGAACTCTCTGCATGGTGTGGCCTGGATCAGGGAGGGAGGCCTGTTTTGCTCTCTCTTGTTCGGTGATTTACTCAAACCTGGAGACCTGCCAATGGGTAGGCACGGTGCACTGGTAGTTCTATGTTGCCTCCAAAATCCAAAGAGACCCACTGAGCACTGGGGGTCCCAAGGTGAAGGAGATCCAAAGTGCAACAACCTTTTCTTTGCTTGGGAGGGAATGTCCCAAAGGGTCTCAGAACATATGACGCCCAGAATTTTAATGAAGTGGCATTTATCTTCCATTACTGGATTTATGTTCCATTCTTTGGCACCTGCTCTTCTCTTTCTTGGGTTCTATCAACGTGGGGCCCCCAGTGTGACAGCCTGTGTGATGAAGGGTCAGACACCTGGATTGAGTCTTGACCTCTAGTCTATCCTCCGTCTATTTAAGGATTTGTAAAGCAAAGACTGTGTTCCAGGTTCCCTTTACAGCTATGGTTCTGGATGTGAATTCAGTTCCTTTAAGTGGATGCACCAACAGAAGATTGGGGAAAGCAGAAGTACGGCAGGAAGGAAGGCAGACGTCTCTGCAGCTGGGGCTGCTGGCAAGCAAGATCTGCTTGAGATACCTAGGGCAGAGGCGCCTGGGTGGCTCAGTCTTTAAGCGTCTGCCTTTGGCTCAGGTCATGATCCTGGAGTCCCAGGATCAGGGCCCATATTGGGCTCCCTGCTTGGTGGGAAACCTGCTCCTCCCTCTCTCACTCCCCCTGCTTGTGTTCCCTCTCTCGCTGTGTCTTTCTCTGTCAAATAAACAACAAAAAGAAAATGTTTTCAAAAAAAGTTTATGATATTCTTCTTCCTTCTTCAAGACTGTCTTTTCCATGTTCCAAATGAAGACGTGGGTATAAATGTGACAGAAATCACCACCTCTGCCTATTTTGTCTTTCATGGCGGCATTCATCTCTGTGATGCTCTCAGGATCTTTTAACTTACACTTTATGGGAATGAGGCACTTCAATGACTTGTAGTTTGTTTTTCCTATCCTATAAAGCTGGTGACCTATAACTGGGAGCCAGGGTAGGTTCCCTTCATTAAATTCCTCTCTGCTTGAGATATGTAGGGTGGTCTCCATTTTGCTGACTGGACACTGATTCATACATTTCCATAAAGCCTACACTCGAGTGCAGCTCAGAAGCCTTCTGGGCATCCAGGAATTAGAGTAGCCATTGTCTGATTGTTCCCAAAAGGTCTCAGTATTTGTGCACAAGTTCTCTGGAGAAAAGACAGGAGAAAGACTCATGGTATGGTCCTGTGGTGTTATTGTTGGATCTTTCCTTAAGGTCCTTAACTTTCTTTTGCTTCAGTGGTCTAGGTACCTGAACTGACTTAGGTGTGAGAATTGGATGAAAGATTAAAATCATCTATTATATCAAGATAGGCCTTTGTTCACTGGTCATGGAATTTTTTTTCTGTTACTGCTATAAAAATTAAGGGCAACCTTCTTGGGTCCCCTCCTTCTTTGGAAGCTTTGTACTATCACTTTGCTATATCACTCAATAAACTTTGTTCTGCTGTCCACCAAAAAGCAAATAAATAAAAATAAAAAATAAGTGGGAATTTAGTAGGCTGTCCATGATCAGCTAGTTGTTTCCAAAGATCTCTGTGGATCAAACCATTCTGATTTCATGCCAACCTTCCCACTTCGTGTTTGTAGGGTAACTGCCGCCACCTGGGCTGTACCATTCCAGAGTCCCCCCTCCTCCTTGAGATGAGAGTGCATTTCAATTACAGACCCACTCACTCTCACTCCTGGCTTAGAAATGATGGTCAGTAAAGTGCTTTTTAATGGTTTTGGCACTCCCCTTATCAATTGTCGCTTAGTTCTAGTAAAGGAGGTGAATTCTGGGCCTTTTCAAGGAAAATAATTTTGGGGTTGGTCAGCAAGGTGCCTATACAGATTCAATAAATCATCCTGACTCCTGAGACCATTGAATGTATTCCTTTGGTTTACACCAAGAGATTTCCTCTGTTATTCAAATTAATGACGGGTCCATACTGTATTTAGGTTTGCATAAGCCAATGCTTCAGATTTCTAGAATAACAGCAACCAGCTGTCAGGCAAGTACTCAGGACACAGAGTCTCCAGTGAGTGCACTCAAACCAAGAAATTCATTTTGATCTGAAATTATATTCACACTTTCTTCAGTTAAGTACTCTCCAAATTCACCTCCATTATTAATCACCTATTTTTTTCATACAATTAAATAGCTGATTCCTGTAATTGTTCTCTTTGGGCAGAGCTCCTTTCCCCTAGTTTTTATCTACTTTTCATCCTCCAGGAAGTGTTATGTTCGGACTTTGGTTCTGGTTCTGGCCAAGGGTCAAGAAGGGATTTAAGTTTTCTTTAGCAATGAGGGTTTAATCTTATCAATTAAGGAAGGATCAAATTCTTCAGGTAAGGGAGAACACTTCCTTGGAGCTCAGTAGACAACACTCTACACTCTTGCTAAGAAATTTAATCCAGTCTCATAATCTGGATTAAATTTATTAGAAGAATTTCTCTTAATTGACCCATACTTGGCTGAACTTGCTGAATTAACTGATACTCTCTGTGACTGCTTTTTCTCCACACTTTTTTAAAAAAAATTAAGGTACGATCTACCTAAAATACAATTAACCATTTAAAAGTGTACAATTCACTGCAACTTAGTGTAGTCACAATGTGGCACAACCACCCCCACTTTCTAGTTTCAAGTGTGGTGCATTTCTGGGTCTGTGTGACTTACTGCTCATGTGGAATGCCCATTGAGCTGGTCTGCCTGTCACCCACCCTTTCACCCCAGCGGCCATCCTCCTGTTTCTTAGGCACATACCAATCTGTTTTTAGGTTCTAAAAACAGATTGGTATGTGCCTAAGAAATGCACCACACTTGAAACTAGCAAGTTCAGCTAAGTGTTCTGAACACTTTTATTTCCCTGGTGCCAAGTGATGTTGAATACTTTTTCGTGGATCACCAATTTGTTTCAATTCTTTGCCATACACTTCATTTTTTTCCCTTTTTTAAGTGGTTTGCTTGTTTACTGTCCACCTCCCCTTGTTATGGGTTGAACCCCACCCCTGTGTTGAAGTCCTAACCCCCAGCACCTCAGAATGTGACCTTCTCTGGGAAACAGGATTGATGCAAATGTAAGAATTAATTAAGATAAGGTTGTACTAGGGCTCCTGGGTGGCTCAGTGGGTTAAAGCCTCTGCCTTTGGCTCAGGTCATGATCCAGGGTCTTGGGATCGAGGCCCATGTCTGGCTCTCTGCTCAGCAGGGAGCCTGCTTCCTCCTCCCTCTCTCTCTGTCAAAAAAATAAATAAAATCTTTTTTTTTTTTTTTTAAGATTTTATTTATTTGACAGAGAGAAACACAGCCAGAGAGGGAACAGAAGCAGGGGCAGTGAGAGAGGGTGAAGCAGGCCTCCTGCTGAGCAGGGAGCCCGATGTGGGACTCGATCCTGGGTCTCCGGGATCATGACCTGAGCCGAAGGCAGTCACCCAACCAACTGAGCCACCCAGGCGCCCCTAAATAAATAAAATCTTAAAAAAAAAAAAAGATAGGGTTGTACTAGAAACGCCTCGGTGGCTCAATAGGTTAAGCATCTGCCTTCAGCTCAGGTCAGGGTCATGGCTTCCTGGGATCAAGTCCAGCATGGGACTCCTTTCTCAGAGGGGAGTCTGCTTCTCCCTCACCCTCTGTGGCTCCCCCTGCTTGTGTGCTCTCTCTGCGACAAATAAATAAAAATCTTAAAAGAAAAAAAAAGAGGTTGTACTAGAGTAGAGAGAACCCCTAATCCAATATGACTGATGACCTTATAAAAAGGGAAATCTACACACAGAGATATATACAGGGAGAAGCCTTGTGGACATGAAGAAGCCTGGAGAGAGAGGCCTGGAGCAGATCCTCCCCTCAGAGCCTTCAAAAGGGAACCAACCCCTCCCTCACCTTGACTTCTAACCTCCAGAGCTGCGAAACAATGAATATCTGCTGTTTAAGTCAGTTTGTAGTACTTTGCTACAGCAGCCCCAGGAAACCGATACAACCCCCGAGAGAACTTAGTTCCCCCAGGACGGCAAGCTGGTTTGTCTTGTTCACAGCTCACAGTTCACATGTCCCACAACATGCTTGTGTTGTTACTGATCACCAGGTACACCGCTATCTAACCGGTTCACTTGTATCCGTGAACCTGAAACCTTTTCAAGGGAAGAGAGTGTTGCGGTGTTCAATAAAAACCTGTTGAGTGGATGAAACCATTTGCCTCATTTCCAGAATTTCTGCGGAGCGCCTGCAAGTGAAATGTGTGCGAACTGATAGGTTAGAGGTCTTACTCTCCAGGCTCCTTTAACGGGCACAACATGCTGTCAGCTCTCCGGACACAGACACCGCTACTTCGCCTGTTCCTCAAGTGGGGATCAGAAGCCCCAGCCGAGCTCTAGCCTTTTACAAGCGTCGTTTCTTGGTATCTCGGTACTTGTAGTTTTGTCCATTCTATCTTTGCCGGAGAAACAAACGCTGAGACCACAACTCCCGTCAACGCAAGAGCATTGGCGCGGTGAGAGCGCAGCCTCCGGATGGGGCGCGGGCGCCATTGACTAACCTGCTGGCCGAAGGGCCCGCCTTCCTAAGCCCAGGAGCCCCTGTGATTGGTCAGCTGCCTCGCCTCTCACGGAGGGGGCGACAGGTGAATGAAAGGGGGGCGTGTCGGTGCGCTGAGCTCCGCAAAGACGCGGCTGGATCCCGCTGAAAGGTGAGAGCGGAGAAGCGGGTTCGCGCTGCAGCTTTCATTGATTTGGGGAGGATTCGGGGCGCCCCAGGAGGTCGGCCTTGGTTTGGGGGAGCAGGCAGGGAACTCCCCTCTACGTTGGCCTCCTTTGGACCTCCCGGCCCTGGCTACTCCGAGACCCCCGCCGCGCGAACCTGAGCTGGATGACCGACCCTCCCTCCCCTCCCGCGTGCGGAGGGTGGCGTGGGGCGGCGGCAGCTCTCCCCCCTTCGCTGGCATTGGGCTCTCCCCCCGTGTGGTCCAGCTGTGTGGTCCCGGTGCCCGCCCATTGCGATGGGCGGGGGGTGGGGGGGGGACGGTGAGGCTCGGCCAGGCTGGGGCAGTGCTCACCGAAGAGATGGTCACTTTGTCTGCAGGAGGCCACCAGAGGGGCAAGGCCCCAGTTCCCCACCCTCAGGAGCCAAAGGCCGGTCCAGTAACTGGTTCCCGTGATCTCTGCTGGGTCGTCTGGCTCTGGAAGGGGGCGGCGGGAGGGAAATCCCCTTGTCTTGGGAGCAGTTTAGCAGGTGAACCCAAGATGCAGTTGATCTCGAAATTTTTCCGGTGGAAAAATGGAAACTATTCTCCTGTGTCGTTCCCCTCCATGCGTTGGGAGAGGAGTGACTCCCCAACCCTTTGGGGAGTCAGTTTGGCATAGTGGTTAGCATGTCAACTCTGGAATCAAACCAGTTTGGATTCCAATCCCAGCTTGGGAGTGTAAGCTATACATTTGAACCTCAATTTCATCCCCTGAAAAAGAGGGTACAACGATTATATCTACTGTATTGGGTTATTGTGAGATAAAACTTAATGCTTGTAAAGTACTTCTTTACAGTGCTTCATGAGGAGTGGTGTTCAGTAAATGCTAGCAATTGATAAGCAGTTGTGGTTGGTTTTTTTTTTTTTTTAAGATTTTATTTATTTGAGACAGGGAGAGAGAGTGGTAGGTAGGGGCAGAGGGAGAGAGAGAAGCAGACTCCCTGATGAGCAGGAAACCCAAGCAGAGCTCAGTCCCAGGACCCCGAGATCATGACCCGAGCTGAAGGCAGACACTCAACCAACTGAGCCACCCAGGTGCCCCTTATTTATTTATTTTAAGGGGGGGGAGAGAAATAGAGAGAAAGGGTGCACACAAAAAATAGGAGGAGCAGAAGGGGAGGAAGTGGGAAGGGGAAAGAATCTCAAGCTGACTCTGTGCTGAGAAGAGTGGAGCCAAACCAGGGGCTCCATTGATCTCACGACCCTGAAATCATGACTTGAGCCTGAAACCAACAGTCCAACGCTTAACCACTGTGCCACCCAGATATGTACCCCTCCTCTTTTTTTTTTTTGATGAGCAGGTATTCATTATTCTCAGGTTGTTGAGGCTGAAGGAGTTTTGTCAGAGTTCGTAGGTGGAATTCAAGGCTGGTTTGGGTACCTGAATGAAGATAGTGGTGGGATCTGGTCAGATGCCCTGGGGAATGTGGGGGTGTGCTGCAGGTGGTAGCACTGGCATCAGCTGTCTCCTGGAGGACATGAACTGTCCATAGTTCATTTTTCTAATCCTGGCATCTTCCTCGTGTCAGGCATTATATGTAGCTACTCACTGTTGAATTGAATTGAAACTGTGAGAGGGCTGCGCGAGGATGGGAGGGGGGCTCCCTGCCGGAGTGTGGATAAGTGTACTTTGGAGAGCAGTATACCCAAAGAGCTTCTTTCCAAGGAGAAGTAGTGATCCTTAGCATGTTGCAGGGATGTAGGACACCGAAGGCAAGTGATAGGAATAACGATTTCCACCGTACATGCCAGATATAGGGTTGGAGACAGACTTTTGCAAAGTTAGGGAGTATTTCTATGACCCAGTAGAATCTAGATTATTTGCAGCAAGAAAGCCAAAGGAGATGAGTTGGGGAAAGGAACATCTTCCAGTGAAAGATGAAAATGCCCTGGGAGAAGGCCCTGCAGAAAAAAAGCCATTCTTTAGGCTAAGAGGGGTTGTACCTGCACTGGTTTATCTCCCTGGTTTACCAACTAGTTATCCCTCTGTCCCTCCTCCTTTCCCCCCCTTTGTTTAAAAGGAAAAAATGAAAGCATTACGTAAGCACATAGTAAAACACCCTAACAGTACAGAAAGGTTGAAGACAAAAAGTGAGGGTCCCTCCACATGCCACTTACCTTTAATCCCTCTTCTCAAGGATATCCACTATTAACTCTTGCTTGTATAACTATATGGGGGGAAAACATGCATATGTGGACAGAATCATACAGTATGTTTTGTTTTGTATCTTGCCTTTTTCTCTTAATATATCTTGGTGACCTTCCCATAATGAACACATACAACTCTAGCTCTTTAAAAACATGATTACGTAGTATCCGCCTGTGTGATTGTACCCTATTGGTGGACATTCAGCTCATTTTTACTTTTGCACGAGTACAAAAAACTGGTGAATGGGCATCTCTAAACTTGTAATTTGATGCTTTTGGCAACACATCCAAAAGGGTAAATTTTTTACATTGAAACTTCTGGGACAAAAGAAGTATATGTATATTTTTAAATTTTACATTGTATATATATTTTTAAAAAATTTTTTTGAGAGAGAGAGTGAGCACACACATGAATAGGGAGGGGCCAGGGGCAGAGGGAGAAGGAAAGAGAGAGAATCTTTTTTCTTTTTTTAAAGATTTTATTTATTTATTTGACAGAGAGAGACACAGCTAGAGAGGGAGCATGAGCAGGGGGAGTGAGAGAGGGAGAAGCAGACTCCCCGCCCGATAAGGGGCTCAGTCTCAGGACTCTGGAATCATGACCCGAGCCGAAGGCAGTCGCTTAACCAACTGAGCCACCCAGGCGCCCCAAGAGAGAGAATCTTAAGCAGGCTCTAGGCTGGAGCTAACAAGGGGATTGACCTGGGGCTTGATCTCATGACCCTGAGATGGTGACCTGAGCCAAAGTCAAGAGTCAGATGCTTAACCCACTGAGCCATCCAAGTACCCCAAAAGAAGTGTGCATTTTGGGGCACCTGGGTGGCTCAGCTGGTTAAGCCACTGCCTTCAACTCAGGTCATGATCCTGAAGACCCAGGATCAAGCCCCGCATCGAGCCCCGCGCATCGAGCACCGCATCGGGCTCCCTGCTCGGCGGGAAGCCTGCTTCTCCCTCTCTCACTCCCCCTGCTTGTGTTCCCTCTCTGGCTGTGTTTCTCTCTGTCAAATAAATAAATAAAATCTTTAAAAAAAAAAAAGAAGTGTGCATTTTAAGTTTTAATAAATATTGCCAAATTCCTCTCTGAATTGGTGTTCCAAATTGCATCTACATCAACAGTGGATATTAGCACATTGAAAAATGTGATTTTGACCAGCCTGATAGGTTTTCTTTCAGTTTTTTTTTTAACATTTTATTTATTTGAGAGCGAGAGTATGAATGGGGTAGGGAGGAGCAGAAGGAGAGGAAGAAGCTCTCTCCCCACTGAGCAGGGAGCCTGATACTGGGCTCCATGCCAGGACCAATTCCAGGATTGATCCCAGGACCCTAGGATCATGGAGTGGAAGGCAGACGCTTAACCAGCTGAGCCACCCTTTCTTTCAGTTCTGAAGAAGAGTAGAGTGTGATATTGAAATGTTGCATTTTCCTGTATCTTGTTTTTCCCTTCATATTTTGATAGCCAAAGGCAATGGCAGGAACTGCGGGGACGGCTTGGTTGGAGCAGAAGAGATGGTAATGGCAGTGAAACCTTAGTCCTGTGACAACTTTCAGGGTTGATATTTTTGGGAATAGTAGAATTGTGCGGATATGTGACAGTTTTCTTCCTTTCTGAATTAAATGTTAATTTTAACTACTTGGGATTAAAAAAATCCAAAAATTATGACTTAACTTCCTCGACTTTAAAATGAATATAAACTGATAGGAGTCATCTTGATGACTTAGGCTCATCAATGATAGCCCTAGGTTATAATTTAGTGCTGTCCTTAGGCCATTTTGAGAATGTAGGAGCATTTAATATGCTTAGCTACATGGCCTCAGGCCGTTATTTTGAAAAAATTCCTGGGTGTATTTTTTAAGGAACTTTTTTACCTTTTCCTAGCTGTCAGTTCTCACTTTTGTTAGTTTACTTACTTATAGACACTCCTGCACTTCTCTCCCTAATTGGTTGTCTAGTTTCTAAACTTAATACATCACTTGCTATAAATAGGTAGAAAGTAGATGTGAACAACCACTTAGTAAGGTTGTTGAGGATCTTCAATGGCTCTAGTCTGTGCAGTTAGTACATAGACCTTGGGGAGTCTATTTTGCCATTGGAAGGATTCTTCTGTGGGTTGGGAGTGCCTGATTTCTGGCTGGGTGGGGTATTGCTGTGTCGCACTTGTAGAAAGGAAGAGCGCTAAGGAGTTGGTTGTCCTTGGCAGCTCTAACTAGGCCTTTTGTGATTTCAGTAGAGGGAGATGATGTACTTGGTTGTAGAAACTTCTCTGTGCTCCATGCATCCATATGGAAAAGGGGTAGTCAATGGCCAAGTTCGTTCGGCGGCTTGTCACTCAAAAGGCCACTGCTCAAGAGAGGAGACTGGTTACCTGGGGAGAAGGCGGACACTTGTCCAAAAGCCAACTCGACCCGGCCCAGAGATTTTTAAAGGGTTTTAATCAGTTAAGGGAGTTCAGTGGTCTTTGACATTTCTTGCTGATGTGCGACTCAGTGATGCTAACTACAGAATTATGTCAGTGCAGAGGTTGTGCAAGAAGGTCTGGTTCCTGGCTACCCCAGGGTTTTGCAAGAGTACTCTGATCTTTCTGCAAAGGAGGGCAAAGTTTACAAATGTGCAAAGGGAGGTCAGTAGAGTCATCTGTGTGACCTTAAAAAAGAAAAACATTTTGTTAAAAGATTGCCGGGCTAATCAGAAAGCTGAGGCAGCTTCAAAAAGATTTGCTGCCTCTGTGGCCTGTGAGAGTTCTGGTTCTTCATTTTCCAAGGCCAGTGGTCTGCAAATATCAAAGAAAGCACATTAGTTCCGTTACAGATCAAGGGCCTTAGGTCAGTAAGCAAGGAGTTGTGTTAACATGAAGCATGTTAACCCTTAAGACCGACTGCAGTGCTGTGACGGGATGGCTCTCTGGTTTGTGTGATGGGAAGAGATGGAGGGGAGAGCTCAGGGAGAAGGTCAGCATCTGTCTTTCTAACCAGCAGAAGGGTTTTTTGTTTTGTTTTAGATATTTATTTATTTGACAGAGAGAAACACAGCTGGAGAGGGAACACAAGCAGGGGGAGTGAGAGAGGGAGAAGCAGGCTTCCCACCGAGCAGGGAGCCCAATGCCAGGCTCAATCCCTGGACTCTGGGATCATGACCTGAGCTCAAGGCAGACACTTAACGACTGAGCCTCCCAGGTGCCCCCAGCAGAAGAGTTTTAAACTTGATTTATACCTGTTCTACTCAGCAGTTAAGAAAGGAGTCTTGCTTTGCACTTAGCCAACCTACTTTGTCCAGAGCACTCAGCCAGGTGCTGTGGGGGCTAGCAAATGAGCTAAGATGTGGTTCATGCCGTCAAAGGCTTGGAGTCCACCGACAGACAAGGGCCAGGGCATTTTAAAATTTGAGGGATTGAACCAATGGTATGGAGTCCATCAGTTGGGAGTCTCTCATCTGCAAGAGATGGAAAATCCAACTCAGACCAGCTAAGGCAAAAAAGAGATGTAATTGGCTTCTGGCCCAGCATGAGTTGGGACTCAGGTGGTGTCCCCTGGGCTCCATCCGTTGCTCTGCCTGAGCTGGACTGTCATCTTTGTCGGGCTGGTTCCCTTGGTGGTAAGGCAGCGTCCCTGACAACCACATGCGCACAGAATAGACAGTGCTCTTTATTGCAACCCCCCAGTAAACACGTATTGCTTTTTATTGCTCTGACCAAGCCACGTGGCCATCTCTGAGCTAATCACTGCGCTCAGAAGGTGGGATGCCTTGATTGTGTTAGCCTCCGTTATAGCTAGAGCCTGAGGATGGCACTAGCAAATCACCTTGGCCGAGAATGGGGGAAGGGTGGATCTCTCAAAGCCAGGAAAGGCACTAAGACCATAAGAATGATGACTGTATGCCAGCTAGCCCAAGAATCCACCATGCTTCCATGAAAGGATGATCACAGGGCTGTGCCGAGACAGGTGAGTATAGTCTCCAAGCTCCAGGTCAGGATTGAGCTGTAAGTGTTAGAATTGGGAATTATCTACATTTTGAGTCTTGAAGAAAGTAGAATGTAGGCATAAGAGCAAGAACTCCAGGGGATAGCTGACCTGGTTTTGAGTGCTGGCTCTGTTACAGCTGGGTCGTCTCCTACCTTCTCTAAGCCTCAAATTTCCTTATCAGAAAAATGGGGACAGTATGGGTATTTTATCATTGGGTTTTTAATAAAAATTCATTGAGAGATTCCATGTAAAATGTGCAGTTTGTCCTGGTTATTTTTGTTGTTTTTCATAAATTCACTTGGTGGGACCACCTCTGATTTTTGTTAGATCCCCACATAGGCCCTATCATAAAGACAGTATTGAACCGGTGTTTGGGGAAGAACGAGAAGGAAAAATTAAAACTGAACATCTTATTTGTAAGGTTGGACTCGGTGAATTAACTGGAAAAAAAAAATCTTGGCAGACATACAGGCCACTCCAGAGCAGCCACAGCTGGTGGAGAAATGGAGATGCAGTCCTATTACGGGAAGCTCTTGGGGGAGCTCAATGAGCAGCGGAAGAGGGACTTTTTCTGTGACTGCAGCATCATTGTGGAAGGGCGGATCTTCAAGGCGCACAGGAACATTCTGTTCGCCAACAGCGGCTACTTCCGAGCCCTGCTCATTCATTACATCCAGGACAGCGGGCGGCCCAGCACAGCCTCCCTGGACATTGTCACCTCGGACGCCTTCTCCACCATCCTAGACTTCCTGTACTCTGGCAAGCTGGATTTGTGCGGGGAGAACGTGATTGAAGTGATGTCGGCTGCCAGCTACCTGCAGATGAATGACGTGGTGAACTTCTGCAAGACGTACATCAGGTCATCCCTCGATATCTGCCGGAAGATGGAGAAGGAGGCGGCCGTGGCGGCGGCGGCGGTGGCGGCGGCGGCGGCGGCAGCGGCGGCGGCGGCCGTGGGGGCTCATCAGGTTGATGGTGGGAGCCCCAGTTCAGGCAGGGAAGGGACCTCCTGTAATACCAAGAGCTTGGGCTCCTCTCCAGCCAAGGGAGAGGAGAGTGTGGACTGTCCGAGAGAGTCCCCTTGCAGTGACTGCAGAGGCTGCCACCCGCTGGGACTGGTGGTGAAGGACAGCCAGGGCAGCGGCCCCGCCGACGGTGACCTCTCTATTCTGCCCAAACAGATAGAGCCCAAGGTGGAGTTTGATGCTGAGGAGGTGGAGGTGGAGGGTGGTGAGCAGCTGCTGCCCTACGCCGCCCCACTCAGCCTGGCCCACGTGGGCGAGGCTTTGCCTGGTAGCCAGGCCCTGGACTTGGCTTACGGTAACTACCACGTGAAGCAATTCTTGGAGGCACTCCTGCGCAGCGGTGCGGTCCCCAGCAAAGACGAGCCCGATCATCCCTTTTCTCGGAGTTTAGAGGGAAGACCAGACGGTGCAGGAGGAGCCATGAGTTCCATGATGGATGTCCAGACCGACTGGTATGGAGAGGACTCAGGTAGGACACACATCTGGGCCTCATCGGCTCCCAGCATCATGGTCATTGTCATTGTTCATTGTCACTGCCATGATCCTCACCATCATCTCTACCACCATGATTACTGCCACATTATCACCAGCCTCACCAAGAGTTGTTCCTTGAGCACCTGCTGTATGCATTGTCTCTTCCTCTGTGGTAGCATTTTACCTCTCCTACTAGAGTAGAAGCATGCTGAGGGTGGTTTGAAGACAGGGAAGGAACCTACAGTCTTCAACTACTCAGCAGTGAGACTTGGGTTAAATCAGTCAATCTCTTTCAAGCCATTTTGTTTAGGAGATAATCATCCCTGCCTTGCCTTTCTCACAGTGTTGAGGACTGAATGAGAAGGTTCTCAGCATTTTTTCTCATGTATGATCACATGTTCCAGACAGGTAAGAAATCGATACTTCTCTGTGTCAGCTGTGGTACCTGGCACATGGTCGATGGGCACTTAGCATGTCTTGGTCAATGACAAAAATGAGTTGGCATTTGGCTTTCTGTGAGTAAGTTTCTTATATCCTTTGGTAGGCTTTTTTTTTCTTTTAATAATTAATGTTGATAACTCCAAAGACATGTGGTTTAATTAAATCGTCAACCTTAAGCTAGCTTTTATGTCAGATATTCTCCTTTGAAAGGCTTTTGTGTTTTAAGAGGAGTTGGTTGTTTCCCTGAACACCTCTGAGGGATGAGCTGACATGCTAACTCCTCTTAACAGGTGGGCTAATTGTGTCGTAAGATGTCTTGTAGAAGATTGAAACAGACTTGGCTGCCACCTTAGTGATGAAAGTACCCTGTAGTTTCCAGAACCTCAAGCCAAGAAATTAATGAATCCCAATTTAAATTCACCCTTCAATACTGAACAGTGAAAGTATTTTAGATAAGGGAGATCAACCACTTTTATTCGTTACTAAATGGCTATCTTGAGACGTTTAATTTCATTTTTTGAAGCAAGAATACTCTGTATGTCTGATTAAAACTGGGCTTGAAAACTCGAAAAAGCTGTTTCCGAACCTCAGGGACCCTGGCTTAACCAGCCTTTAGAAGGTAGTGGCTGTTTTCATGAATACACTGTGGGAACGGCTTGAAATCACATTTTCGTGCAAAATAGCACTGCACAGATGATGACCGCCCTTTCACACCCATTAGACCCTCATGAGTTTGGCCGAAGAGTGTGGAGAAACTGAGACCCACAAGGGTTTGGTGAATTTCCCAAGAATGCGGAGCTGGTAAGTGACAGAGCTAAAGCGAGAAACCTGGGCTGGCTTCTTTTCATTCCGACAAACCGTGCAGAGAGATGAATAGAGGATTTCAGGGCCACGATTTTATCTTTCAACCCCTCTGCCTGTGAACACAAGCATCAAGAAAGAATAACGCAGCCCTACGCCACCTTCATTCACAGTGGATCAGTCCGTAAAGCCAGGTTTCCAGCTAGAAGGTGGTGTGGACAAGGCAGCCACCCTGGCCCCTGGCCATACCTCTTGTCTGCCAAGTTTTGATCCCATTCGCATGGATCCTGGGTAAACTTATTCCAGATGCCAAGGCACAGAGGAGGACTGATGTGTCTGGTGATGTGTTTATTTGCTCAGATATTTGAGGACCTTCCTGGTAAGGATACGAAGGTAAGTCAGACACGGATCCAGCCCTCAAAGAGCTGGTGGTGTCTTAGAGGAGGTAAGATGTGTGTCATTGGCATCACATGATAGAAAGACACGAGGGCTGGAAGACTGATGGAAGCGTGACTTCCATAGTAGTCCAAAAGCAGGAGAACTGGCTTCTGCCTGGGAGATCAGGGAGGCATTATGAAAGTGGTGTCTGAGGCTAAGAAGAGGAGAGAAGTTGACTGGAGAAAATGATTGGGGTCCAACTATGGAAAACCTTAAATGCTAAGAGGTAAGCTTTTGTCTGTAGGCACAGGGGAATTTTTTAGTAGTTACTGAGCTTGGTGGTGGGAGGCTTCCGTGCTTCAGGGAGATTAATTTGGCCTCAGCCCCAGATGGTGTGGAGATGGGAGACGGCAGGGAGACAGTCAGGAGGGTACCGCGATCGTTCTGTATCCATATTGCTTACATCTGACGTAAGCAGACACTGTCAGATCATAAGGTCTTCCTATCAGCCCTCCTCCCCAGACCTCCCAACCCCAACTCCAGCACCTCCCACTACTTCTGGGCAAGTTCATCTGCGTTGGCTTCCTTTACTGTTTTACTTCTTACTCTTTTCTCGGACACCGCAGGCTGGCTTCTGCCCCCTCCGCATCACCAACGTTGCTACCATGAGGTCAGCCACACATTTCTGGAGTCAATCCAATGAGTGATTTTCAGGTGTTGTCTTACTTGGCCTCTCTCAGTAGTCGACTCTGCCCTTTCTCTCCTTCTTGAAATTCTTTCGTCCTCTGGCTTCTGACGTCACGGATACGCATTCCTCTGACCCCTGCCCTTTCCTTTTCAGTCTCACCGTGGGGTCGTTTAATGCTAGTGTGTCCAATGTTCCAACATTGGCTTACATCTTCAACATCAGATCATTCCTCTTATTCATTCATTCATTCATTCATTCATTCATTCATTCATTATCTATTTGTTCTCTGTATTTATAGATCTCATTCTGCTTTGCATTTGCTTATTCATTTGTTTTTTAGATTCCACATATGAGTGAGATTATATGGGATTTGTCTTTCTCAGTCGGACTTATTTCACTTAGCATAATACCTTCTAGGTTCAACCATGTTGTTGCAAAGGACAGGATCTCATCCTTTTTTATGTTTGAGGAATATACCAGCATGTGCCTCTGTGTGTGTGTGCGTGCGCGCGCGTGCATATGTGTACATATACCTTATATCACATCTTTTTTTAAGATTTCATTTATTTATTTGATCAAGAGACAGTGAGAGAGGGAACACAAGCAGGGGGAGTGGGAAAGGGAGAAGCAGGGAGCCCGACGCAGGCCTTGATCCCAGGACACTGCGATCATGACCCGAGCCAAAGGCAGATGTTTAACTGACTGAGCCACTCAGGTGCCCCAATCAGATTGTTTTTATGGTGTTGAATTATACATATTGCATATTCATGCCTTATAGGATTTGTCAGTTGCAAATACCAGCTCCCATTCAGTAGGTTACCTTTATTTTGTTTTGTTGATGCTTTCCTTTGCTGCACAAAAGCTTTTTATTTTGATGTAGTCCCAATAGTTTATTTTTGCTTTTGTTTTCCCTGCCTTAGGAGACATATCTAGAAAAATGTTGTGATGACCAATGTCAGAGAAATTACTGCCTGTGCGCTCTTCAGGATTTTTATGGTTTCAGGTCTCACATTTAGGTCTTCAATCCATTTTGAGTTTGTTTTTGTTTGTGGTATTAGAAAGGGGTCCAGTTTCATTTTTCTGCAAGTACCTGTTCAGTTTTCCCAGCAACATTTATTGAAGAGACTGTCTTTTCCTATTTATATATTCTTGTCTCCTTTATCATAGATTAATAGACCATATAAGCATGGATTTATTTCTGGGCTCTCTATTCTGTTCCATTGATCTATATCTCCAATCATTCAATCTTACTTAACAGATATTTATTGAGGACTTACTATATGCCAGGCACCGTTTTTTTCAGAGTGAACAAAAAGCATTCCATGTCCTTATAGAGCTGACGATCCCATGGAGGGAGACAGACAATACACATACAAGTAAGTATGTAACATGAAGAACAGAAGCAAGGGAGAAGTTGATAGCGAAGGAGATGCTCTTTTACTTAGTGTTGACAAGGAAGGCTTTTCTGACAAGTTGCCTTTGAGCAGAAATAGCAAGGGAGGAAGAGAGCAAACTACAAGGCAAATCAGGGAGAAGAACATTCTGGGTAGAGGGAAGAGCAAGGTGCAAAGGCCCAGGTGCAGGTCACAGTTGGTCAGTGAACTAGAGGAACAGCAGGGTGCTGCTGAGGCTGGAGAGGAGTGGGCAAGGCAGAGAGTACTAGGGGATGAGGTCAGAGAATTTGGATGAAGCCAGAGCAGGGGGGGCCTGAAGGCCATGAGAAGACTTTTAGGTCTTCCTCTGAGAAGGGATGCCACTAGAGGGTATCAGCTGAGAGTGACTTGAAATGACATATCTTAAAAGGATCCCTGTGAGTAGTGTATGCCATAACCTCCAACATGGTCTTCTTGGTCTCAAGGTCGTACCGACCAGATTTCCTAATGACTTGCATGAGTAGTATGAGAAAAAGAGAAGTTAAGGGTTATCCTCAGGTCTGGAGCTGGAGCAGTTGATTCAAACATGCTATGTTTGCGATGCCCCTTGGGTCTCCAAGTGGAGATGTTCACTAAGCAGTTGCATCCTCTATGCTTGGGTTTCTGGGCCGGAAATGACAGCTGAGCTATACATTTGGGAGTCATTAATGGGTCCATGGAATTTGAAACCTATAAATCCCGTGAACTTATGACTGTAGAAGGAGAAGGTAAGAGATTTATGCACTGCGCCCTGAG
This sequence comes from Spilogale gracilis, assembly GCA_004023965.1. Taxonomy (NCBI): domain Eukaryota; kingdom Metazoa; phylum Chordata; class Mammalia; order Carnivora; family Mephitidae; genus Spilogale; species Spilogale gracilis. The sequence goes on from PITA01005975.1 coordinate 35,473, forward strand.
AAACTCCAGCATGTAGATAGAGGTCAGAAAATTAGGGCCCAGGAAAGGAGACAGGGAGGGGGCAGGCAGGAGGTAGGAGGAGAATCGAGTGATGGGTGTGTCAGGAGGAGAAAGTATTTCAGGAAAAAGGTGAAATCAAATATGTCCAGGACTGCATGTAGGCAGAGAGAGAACTGATCATTGTGGAGTTCTTTGGCAGGCTTGACCAGAGTAGTGTCGATAAAGTGGGAGGCAAGAGACCAAAGGGCATGAAACAGAGGTGGGCGAATAGAGGTGAAGACAGTGAGTACTGATGCTTCTTTCAAGCAGTTTTGCTGGGAAGGGGGCAGAGAAGTGCATCAGTAGCTGATGGGGCATATGAGGTCAAGGTTTTTATGAAGGTGGAGGATGTAAAAGCATGTTTGTTTACTGATGAGAATCATCCAGGAGAAAGGAAGATAATTGATGGCGGAAGAGAGAGGGACAGCTGATAGAGCAAGGATGGGCGGGGTCTCTGTCCAAGTGATAAGAATGGTCTGGCTCTGTGTGTGAGGAGGGACAGTTTGTTCATAGGAACAGGAGTGGAAGCAGACCGTGTGTGTTCGACTCTGATATTAGTGCTCACGGGGTGGTGGTTAGATGGGTTCAGAGCGAGACCAGAACACACAGTTGTGTGTTTTTCACCAGTGAAGTTACCTTGCCTTGTTTCAGCCATGGAAGGGGCATAGATTTGTATTTAACCAGAATTTAGGTTTAACCAGGGAACACAGACGGAGGGAGAGAGAGGACCCAGGCAGTTCAGGATGGATGTGAGGGGGTGATTTCAGTGGTGGATTGTGGACACAAAATCGAGGAAGGAGAGGCACAAGGCCCCAAGCGGGGGAAGGACAGTAAAATGGCAGCAGAGTCCATGGCTTGTTCCCAACCGAGAAGAGGGGGTGAGCTGGAAAGAGGATAGTGATTGGGAAGTGGGGGGCTTGGTATGTGGTCTGTGGAGCAAATGCAGTTCTTGGCGATGCCTAGGTAGGGGGCCATGATTCTCCCTCCTAGCTGTACGCTAGACAGAGCACTTTAAAAATGTGATGCTTGGGATTGAGACTGGACATCAGTTTGCTTTTTTGTTTTTAAGTTTCCCAGGTGATTCTAATATGCACGTGGATTTGAGAGCTCTTGGTCTAGGGTTGGGTAGCTGGGGTGGAGGGGGGGAGACAAGATCTTTGGAGGAAAGGAGGTCAAGGAACCGAGAGACCAGGATGTTGGGAGGGGCATCTTCAGGCCAGGAGTTGTATTTGAAGGCAAGGTAATCAAATCTCCCCAGCATGAGGAGGCGACCTTGGGACTCTGGGCTGACCGTAATGAGGAGGGAGCCATGCTATCATTTGCTGGTATGAGCTTCAAAAGATCTTTAAGTTTTCCAGGGCGGATGGAGGGACAGCGCCGGAGATGACCCTGAAGCATAGGGCGGCTCCCACTCCCCTCCGATGCAGAGGCATCAGGGTGGTGGGATACGGGAAGCAGGGTGCTCGGGGGAGGCCCAGGCTTTAATTAAAGCGACCACTCCAATTTGCTGAAAATTCTCAAAACTGTATTCTTCCCTTCTGTGCCTCAACTCCAGATTTATCTGTCTAACCCAGATATGCCTCCCCGTGGATGCTCCGGGCCTGCCCCAAATGGGACCCCTCATTCCTCTAGTGCCTGCTTTTCCTCCTGAGTTCCCTGCCTTTTAGTTTATTCCACCATCATCCACCAGGTCAGCTAACGCAGAATCTGTGTCCTTTCGAATCTTTTCTTTCCCTTCCCTTCCCTCCTGCATGTGGTCATTGAGGGCTGTTCGTTCTACTTCACACGTGCGTCTCCTCCTCTCTACTTCGAGGTCAGTGCTCTAGGTCATGACATTTCTTGTCCTCTCCCAGCTGTACTTCCTATCTTTAATCTTGCCTCTCCTCAGTCCTTTCCCTGCAAAGTTGGGTGGCACGGTCGGTTAGGTGTCCTACTCTTGCTTTTGGCTCAGGTCACAATCTCAGGTTTGGGAGACTGAGCCCCACAATGGGCTCTGCCCTCCTTCCAGAGTCTGCTTGAGACTCTCTGTCCCTCTCCCTCGGCCCATACCTCCCGCACACTCTCCCTCAAATAAATAACTAGATCTTTTTTTTTTTTAATGATTTTTATTTATTTGACAGAGAGAAACACAGCCAGAGAGGGAACACAAGCAAGGGGGGTGAGAGAGGGAGAAGCAGGCTTCCTGCCGAGCAGGGAGCCCAATGTGGGACTCGATCCCGGGTCTCCAGGATCATGACCTGAGCTGAAGGCAGTCACTCAACCAACTGAGCCACCCAGGTGCCCCAAATAACTAGATCTTTGAAAAAAAATTAAAAAGATCCTTCCCCTGCATTCTCTTCTGAGAGATCTTTTAAAACTAAAATCTGGGGACACCTGGGTAGCTCAGTTGGTTAAGCATCTGCCTTTGGCTGAGGTCATGATCCTGGGTCCTGGGATTGAGCCCCGCACTGGGCTCCCTGCTCAGTGAGGGTCTCCTTCTCCCTCTCCCTCTGCTTTTGCCCCATTCCTGTTCTCTCTCTCTCTCTCAAATAAATAACAATCTTTAAGAAAACAAACAAACAAAAGAACCCCTCAAATCTGACTGTGTACTTCCCCTCCTTAAAATTCTAGCTGCTAACAGAATAAAGTTCAAATTCCAGAACATGTCAGAACCTTGAGGGCAGTGATTCTTGTCTTTCTGTTCACTGCTGTATTCCCAGGGTCTAGAACACAGCCCGCCACATAGTAGATGCTCAGCGTAAATTTGTTGAATAAATGATTGACCATGACCTTCACAATCTGGTTCTTGCCCCTTCTGCAGTCTCATTTCTCATCCCCCTCTCCCCTCTGCTTTATATTATGTTTTCTTACTTACCTCTATGCCTAAGCATGTGTTATTCCTCTGTCTGAGATATCTCTCTCTGTCTTGAACTCCTGGTGAACTCCTACTCATCTTTTAAAACCTTGCTCAAAGATCACCTCTCCTGTGAAATCTTCTCTGAACTTCCTAGAGTGAATTCATTACTTTCTTGTCTATGCTTCTTCATCACCTGGAACTTTGTACGTGTTATTACAGGCTGAATTTATATTGCCTGAATTTGTTTACATATCTTTCTTTCCTGCCAGACTTAACTTTGTGAGGGAAGAAATGGGTGTCCTGGTAAAGATGGACCTTATTAACACAGTGTCTGGTATGTAATAGGCATTCAAATGAACAGTTGTATTGGTGAGATCAGACCACAAGAGAGGAAGGAAGGTGTTGTGGTAATTCTTATTTTTCTGATGGAGATAGAGTTAACAGTTGGTTTTTCCAGGGATTAATGCTGGACCCATTTTACATAATGTTTTGGTAGATAATTGAGAAGAAATGTAAAGTGTCATGCCAGGCTGGTGGGGCTAGATAGCAGGAAGATTCCAGAATACCGGAGGAGAGAGCAGGGAACTGGAATCCCAGTCTCAGTGCGCTCAGCGAGAAATAGAATAATCCAACATACGTATGTAGTGATGAGGCAAGAACTGCTGCTTTGTTCCAGGAAACATGTTCCGAAGTCACTATAGATGATGCAGAATGTTAGGCATTCTCAGTCTGGGAACTCAAGACCAGAGAAAATAATCTCCACCCTTGGGTTGGGTTGCATTGTGTTGGGAATGATGCTGGGTTCTCACTTGTGATTCAGCTTGCCCTACTTTTGGCACCACCTCCGAAAAGACAAAGCCCAGGTAGGTATCCAGAGAAGGTCCCAGAGAAAAGGAGTTACTCCAGTGTTGAGAGAAATCACAGAGCCTGGACTGCTGTATCATTGAAGAAGCACCAAGGAGAGGATGATGGTGACGAAAATGGCTGACATTTATGAACTCTTACCATGTGCTAGGTGCTGTGTGGGGGTATTATTTCATTTCGTTCTAACCACAATCTTTTAAGGTGGAAACTATCATCCATATTTTGCAGATGAGAAAAGTGAGGTACAGAGAAGTTAAGGGAGATGTCCAAGGTCATATGGCTGGTAAATGGTGGAGTGGGGACTTGAACCCAGATTTCAATGCCTGGAAAGCTTGAGTCGCTTGTGCCTTCCTGTATGATGTGATATGACCAAAGTCTATAAAATCCTGAAGGTGTGGATAGAGGGTATGCATCTTGAAATACTGTAGTAAGGATAACTCGGGAAACTTGAAAGGAACAGTTTTGTATATGGGGGGATAACTGTGTTGTCTTTTTTTTTTTTTTTTAAGATTTTATTTATTTGACAGAGAGAAACACAGCCAGAGAGGGAAAACACAAGCAGGGGGAGTGAGAGAGGGAGAAGCAGGCCTCCCGCCAAGCAGGGAGCCCGATGTGGGACTTGATCCTGGGTCTCCGGGATCATGACCCGAGCCGAAGGCAATCGTCTAACCAACTGAGCCACCCAGGCTCCCCTGTGTTGTCTTCTTAATGGTTGTATGAGCAAGTTGGGGAAAAAAAAAGTTGAAAAAAGATTTAAGTGAACCTCTGGATGTTTGATGATTTCAGATCTATAGACTTTTTAAAAAAAGATTTTATTATTTATTTGACAGAAAGACTGTGAGAGAGGGAACACAAACAGAGGGAGGGGAAGAGGAAGAAGCAGGCTTCCCGCCAAGCAGGGAGCCCGAAGCAGGGCTTGATCCCAGGACCCTGGAACCATGACCTGAGCTGAAGGCAGATGCTTAATGACTGAGCTATGCAAGTGCCTCCAGGTCTATAGACTTAATACGAATTCCAGTTGAAGGTGTGCATCACCTACACATCCTCTGCACATGCCTGGAAGCTCTTCTTAGATGCTCCAATCCTAGAAAGCATAGATCCTGATCAAGGGGTCTGATTCTTCATAACAGAGGGTTCCAAACTTTTGAGGGTCATGAAATCAATTCAGGAGGTCAGTGTTGGTCAGATTCGGCTGCCACAGCAGAATACCACCGATGGAGTGGCTTAAACAACAGAGATTTATTTTTGCACAGTTCTAGAGGCTCGGAGTCCAAGATCAAGGTGCAGGTAGCATTGTTTTCCTCCTGGCTTGTGAACGACTGCCTTCTTGCTGGTCCTCACGTCACCTGGCCGCTGTGCATGAACAGAGAGAGAATGAGACCTCTGGTGTCTCTTCCTTGAATTATAAGGACACCAGTCCTATCAGATTAGGGATCCACCCTGAAGACCTCATTTAGCCTTAATTACCTCCCTGCCCCCAAATGTAGTAACCCTGGAGGTTAGGGCTCCAATGTGGAAATTTGGGGGGGATGCAATTCAGTCCATAACACGGTCTGCATCAGCACTGCCTGAAAATGAAATCAGACACAATAGACACTGCCAGAGTGAGTATTATTTTGGAAAGCTTTTCCAGTTATCCACTTGAAGACATATGACTCCTGAGCTTCTAATGGAAGAAGCTGTGTCTCTAACTGTGAGCCATAGACAAGTCCGAAAACTGGTACCATATGTCATTCCTTGCAACCTCGTATCAGAAGCCCGCTTTACCCTCTGGCTGACTGGGGGCAGACAAAGACTTGGAATTGGCAGTGTCTTGCTGTGGTAAAGTTGATGTCCTCCCTCTGGATCTGGGCTGGAGGAATTCCCCAGGTCCCGATCACCTGTCGGAGGGTGGCTAGCCTCACTGATGCTTATAACCCATTTGATTTCCCAGGTGACGTGCTGGTGGTCCCCATCAAGCTTCACAAGTGTCCTTTCTGCCCTTACACCGCCAAACAGAAGGGCATCCTTAAGCGGCATATCCGCTCGCACACAGGTGAGCGGCCCTACCCCTGCGAGACCTGTGGCAAGAGGTTCACGCGACAGGAACACCTGCGGAGCCACGCCCTGAGCGTAAGTGTCTGGGCTGGAAAATCTCGTGTGTGGGGGTGTGTGTGGAGGGGCTCCTTTCATTTGTCTAAGGTGAGAGTGAACCAGCCTGCCTTTTACTTCTCTGTCTGCTGGAGTATTTCCAGAGAATTTCAGACATATGTTTCTACTAAATTAAAGCTGGGGTTGGCACTTAGAGAAAGATAAAACTTATATAAGAGACTAGTTTTCTTGGACTCAAGAAAGTTTTTTTTGTTTTGTTTTGTTTTAGATTTTATTTATTTATTAGAGAGAGTGTGAGAGAACACAAGTAGGGGGAGCTGCAGAGGGAGCCCAATTTGGGGCTCAATTTGAGAACCCTGGGATCATGACCTGAGCCGAAGGCAGCTGCTTAACCGACTGAGCCACCCAGGCGCCCCTCACTCAACAAAGTTTAGATCCTGGCCAGGGGTGGTTGTCATAAGACAGAGAACAGTGGGGCATGGATGGGGATTGTGGGTCTGTTCTCACCAGTGTGATGCCAAAGGCGGGAAAAGTGTACCCTCAGTTTTCCAACCAAAGTGGTACCTGGATGGGGGGATATCATGTACCACCATTTCTAAGGCTTCCTGTGGGCAGCAAAGAGGACTCCACACCCGGGGACTTCCCCTCCCACTGGCTGCCTCCCACCTTCTGTCTCCCTTGTGAGTCATTAATTCCCACTGGCTAAAAGGTGTTCAGGCCATTTAGGAAGGCACTATACTTGAGATCCTATTTGAGCAAGGAAGTCTTTGGAAAATCAAGCATAAAAATGGTTTGGACTTAAGAAGAAACTATAAAAAATGTGAGAACCCACAGAATGGGAGAAAATACTAGTGAATCAGTTATCTGCTAAGGGTCTAGTAACCAGAATATATAAAGAACTCTTCTAGTTCAATAATAAGAAACAAGTAACCAAATGAAACCATGGTGAATAGACATTTCTCCAAAGAAGATACACAAATGTCCAATAAGAACATGGAAAGGTGCTCAACATCACTAATCATTAGGTAAATACAGATCAAAGCCACAGTGAGATACCACTTCAGACACACTAGCGTTGTTATCATCAAAAAGCAGGTAATGACAAAATGTTGGCAAGGATGCGGAGGAACTGGAATGTTTATACACTGCTGGTGGGAATGTAAAATGGTGCAATTTGGTGGAAAACAATTTGGTGGCTCTTCAAAAAGTTAAGCATAAATAGCCAAACTATGGAAAGAGCCTAGATGTCCACCAACAGATGAATGAATAAAGAAGATGGGGTCTATGTATACAGTGGAATACTATGCAGCCATCAAGACCCTGAAATCTTACTATTTGCAACAACGTGGATGTAACTAGAGGGTATTATGCTAAGTGAAATAAGTCAATCAGAGAAAGACAATTATCATATCTCTCTCATATGAGGAACTTGAGAGGCAAGGCTAGGGGTCATGGCGGGTAAGGAGGGAAAAAATGAAACAAGATGAGACCAGAGAGGGAGACAAACCATAAGAGACTCTTTTTTTTTTGAAGATTTTATTTATCTGACAGATAATAACATAGAGATAGACATAGCAAGAGAGGGAACACAGCAGGGGAGGTGGGAGAGGCAGAAGCAGGCTTCCCGCTAAGCAGGGAGCACGCTTCGGGGCTCCATCCCAGGACCCTGGGATTCATGACCTGAGCTGAAGGCAGACGCTTAGCGACTGAGCCACCCAGGCGCCCTCCATAAGAGACTCTTAATCTCTGGAAACAAAATGAGGGTTGCTGGGGTGTGGGGGCAAGGGATAGGGTGGGTGGGTTATGGACAGTGAGAAGGGTATGTGCTATGGTGAGTGCTGTGAATTGTGTAAGACCGATGATTCACCTGTACCCCTGAAGCAAATAATACATTATATGTTAATTTAAAAAAAGGTTAAACATAAAATTACCACGGCTCCCAGCAATTCTATGTCTAAGTATATACCCAAGAGAACTGAAAACATACTTTCGCATAAAAACATACCTGCACACAAAGGTTCATAGCAGCATTATTCCTAGGAGCCAAGAAGTGGAAACAACCCAGTGTCCATCAGCTGACTCATGTATGAGTCAACAAATTGTGGTCTATCCATGCAATGGACCCTTATTTGGCCATAACATGGAATGAAGTTCTGATATATGCTGCAACAGAGATGAGCCTTAAAAGGATTACACGATGTGAGAGAAGTCAGTCACAAAAGGTCACATCTTGTATGATTTCCTTGATATGAAATACATAAGATGGGCAGACCCATGGAGATAGAGTAGATCAGTGGTTACTGGGGGCTAAGAGAATGTTGGATAGGAGAGGGGCGCAGTTAATAGGCACCTGCTTTCTTTCTGGGGTTATAAAAATGTTCTGGAATTAGACGGTGGTGATAGTTGCACAACCTTTGACTATACTAAAAATCATTGAATTGTACGCTTTTAAAAGGTGGATTTTATGGTATGTGAGTTGTAGTTTTGAAAGAATCCAGATTTAAGATAAGTGCAAGGTTACTGACTGTCTCCACTCTCAGGGCTGGCCCCAGCATACCTGTCTGAGAATGGCCTCTTCCCATAGCCTCAAGTTTTTGTTTGTCTCCCCCCACCCCCAAATTATATTTCTAGTCTGTCTTGGCAGCAGTAGGTTCCTGGTACCCTGAGGATGGTTCATTGGTTGGAATCCTTATTCCCTCTATCTTTCCCTGTTATACAAGGTCCGATCTACTGCAGCCCAGAACAAAGGCCCTGTCAGGTTGCAAAGGTAATGACATGTTCAGGTTGGCTAAGGTTGGGGGTTTAGCGTAGAAAGCCCAGGAGACCCCCTGGAAGGCAGGAACTTTGGCCAGGATATAGGGCAGCTCCAGCGAGCTGAGTATTGTTCTATTGGCCATTGCATCCATCATTTCTCTTTGTCTCTACCTCTTGTGTGCATCCTGCATCCAGAACTCTCCACAGGAGAGGCTTTGGTTCACAGAGCCCCTCTAGGCTGGAGCTCCTGAAGAGCACATATTACATAGGTCCTTATACAGAGGGGGCCCTAGGGCTACTGCCCCAAGGAGGAACTGCGTAGGGTAGGAGATCAGGTTCTTTTTTTCTAGCTTGCAAAGTGCTTCTCGTAGGTAAAGAATGCATTTATCAAGAAAGAGGTAAGAATGGAGCACCTACCACATTTGGAAAAGATACCATCTAGCAAGTCTGCCTCCCCAATAACTGGACAGTCCAAGGTATATAAAAAGCCATGCCTAAAATCCACGTCCATTCCCTGAATGCCCTTTCTATGCCAGGCATAGGGTTATAGTGACAAATGTGATGGAGAACATGAATGAAGATGGCCCCTGCCTTCTTGGAGCTTATAGTCTAGGGAATTTACTAACCATTTGTTAGAAATTCAACAAAGGGGGGTACCTGGGTGGCCCAGTCAGTTAAGTGAGCAGCTCTTGATCTGACTCAGGTCATGATCTCAGGGATGTGGGATTGAGCCCTATGTGGGGCTCTGTGATCAGTACAGAGTCTGCTTGAGATTCTCTTTCTCCTTCTACCTCTGCCCCTTCCCCTGCTCTCTTTCTCTCTAAATAAATAAATAAATAAAATCTTAAAAAAAAAAAAAGAAGAAAGAAAGAAATTCAACAAAGGAAAGAAGATAGGGGAGAATATATATCTGGGGACCTAACCTGGCTCAGAGCATCTGGGAAGACTTCCTTCCAAGGCATTAGTAGCTGGGCAAGGCTTGGTGATGGGGAGGTGGGTACGTTCCTTGCATGGCCAATGACCCTGGGGCAGAAGCACCTTGGTGAGGCTGAGCCTGTGGCAGAGAGAGCAAGGGGGAGAGCATTTACTGTGTGCCCATGTGATTGTAGGTGCACAGATCCAACCGCCCGATTATCTGCAAGGGCTGCAGAAGAACCTTCACGAGTCACCTGTCCCAGGGACTGCGGCGCTTCGGGCTATGTGATAGCTGCACCTGTGTTACCGACACACACGACGAGGAGGACGATCTGATGCCCATCAACCTTAGCCTGGTGGAAGCTTCGTCCGAAAGCCAAGAAAAGAGTGACACGGATAATGACTGGCCAATCTACGTGGAATCTGGTGAGGAAAACGACCCCGCTGGAGAGGATTCTGATGACAGACGACAAATTCGGCCCTACTTGTCAGATCGAGAGACACTTACATAGCAATCAGTTTTGGTGGAGGAGAGGTTTTAGAATCTGTTATTGCTTGTTCTGTGTTCGAAAGCTGCCATTTGTCCAATTTTGTGGAGCCCCAAGAGGAACATTTTTTTCACTGTTCCTCTACTTGCATTTTTGTTAGATTACATAGTGAAGGTTGGATCTTGTGAGTCGAAGGACTAATGACTTCTTAGTGGAATGCCCTTGGTTCTGGAGGGCTTTGCTGAGTTAATTCTGAGTGAGTCAAGGCCGGCCCCAAGGCTCCCCATTCTTCCATTCCTGCACCCAGACTCTGGTTAGGAGAGAAATAAGAAAATCTCCATGCTTGTTTTCATGTTGTCTGACTCGTCTACATTCCTTTCTTGTCAGTCTTTTTCTCTGTAAAGGTGAGTGAGAACAGCTTGAGTCTGCTCTCTCTTTTGCCAAGTCCTCCTAATGGATCCTGTATTTTTGTTTTCTGGTGAACTCTTAAAGCTTTGAGGCAGGCAGGGCTGTTCGGCTACATGATTGTACTTTCTAAGTACCTTCTAACTCTAAGTCTGCAATTTTAATGGCTGGGAGTATTTATATGCACACAAAACGAAGAGGCTCCTGGGGTACTCTGAGTTGCCCAGCTAAATTAAACTTGAAGTTAGCCCTGGGAAGGGAGCCTGTGAGCCCGGTTTCCCTGTCTGGCTTGGTATTTGACAATTCTGCACACACAGATCACCTGGTTTGTGATCATAAAATAAGTCATTTAGGCGAAATTCAGAATACTCCTGCTTTTCCCAGCCATTGTCCATAGCCACTGTTGTGTAATGTGAAAATGTGACCACTGCTGACAGCTTCCTACTTTGATTATGAATAGAACTTTAATTGGAGGCAAAGTACAAGCTTATGTAAACAAGTTATGTTTCTAAATTGTTTACCTTTTAAAAGATCCTCTGGAGGGCAAGAGAAGGTGGGTAGAACAGGTTTTTAAAACCATTCTGCTTTTCATCCACTTTGCAGCCATGCAGTTATTCTAACAGAAAAGGTTATCCTTCTTTAAAAGGCTGAGGAGCGGGAAATATTAGGGATTAAGGATCTTTAAGGCACTTTTATAATGTTGTTTTCTGTTAGAGTATCCAAAATGGACTTTAAAGGAAATCATTTTTTCTTCCTTTGAGTAGAGTTGTGTCTCAAAGATGGTAAAACCACTTTCCTTCTGCCTCCTGAACAAAAAGCCAATTAAAAAGTTATGAATTGGCTTAGTCATTGAAGAGTTCAAAAGGTGTTTAAACTGTACTTCTCAACAGAAGTGAGAACTTCAGAATAGTGTTACTCAAGCTGGGACCCCCAGACAACTGGCCTGTGAATTCTTTGATACCAACCCACACAGTAGGACCACCTGTTGGCCTGCAGTAGATTAGAAATTTAAAAAGTGGTCTTTTGCCACAGGTAGTTTGAAAACTATTGTTCTAGATCAAGAGTAACAAACTGGAAATTTTCAAGGACCAGGAATGCTTTTCATTCCTGAGATGGAAATATTAGCTATTCTTTTCAAGGAGGGATCTTAGCAAAAGGGAAATCAGGTTGTGTAGAAGATATACTTTGCAAGGAATTATATTTGATATTTTCACTCTGTTTAAATTATTTCTAGTGGTTTTTTAAAAAATTTTTATTTTTAAGTAATCTTCACATCCAACATGGGGCTCGATCCCACAACCCTAAGATCAAGGGTCACATGGCCCACTGTCTGAGCCAGCCAGGTGCCCCATTTCTGGTGTTTTCTTGTGACTTTTCTACTTCACAGTTCAATTTCTCTGTCCACTTTCTCTGGTAGAGCAACAGTCCTCCTCGGTGACTATGACCTCATCATATCGCTGGGTGCAAAGTAAATTTACATTAGCAATTTCACTCTAAGACAGTAACTTTCACCTGGGGGTGATTTTGTCCCCTGGAGGGCATTTGGCAATGTCTGGAGACAGTCTCGATTATGACAGCTTAGGGCAGCGTGCTGCTGGCATCTGAAGATTGCTGCTAAACATCCTACGGTGCATAGGTCGGCCCCTTAGAACAAAGAATTATCTTGTCCAAAACGTTAAGAGTATCAGAGTTGAGAAACCTGACCATAAGATAAATATGATTTTTAAAAAATTCCCTCTAATGAGTGGACTTAATTTTATGTCGTATTTTAGGTTACCATTTGCCTTCATAATATTTAGTATGCCCTTATGCTCCCGTAAGTTTGGGCAAATAGTGGAATTGGTAAAATGGGGAGCCGAGGCCCAAGCTCTGATTTGGTTTGTGATGTGGAAACTTAGAAATTCTGATCTCATACTCCTAGAACCATTACTAGGCTCTGGTCATTTTATTACATTTTAAAGGAGCAAAATCATGGGAAGAAAATGGAACATGAAACAATTTTTAAATGATTCTTTTTCCATAATGTCTCAGATTGCTGCCTTCCTGGGTGGCTGTTTTGAGTTTGGGGGTTAACATTAGTACTAACTGGATTGCTAAATTCTGTCACTTTCAATGGAAATGATTGCTTTGTTTGGACTCTCAGATTGTAAACTGTCCTGTTTTAAATTTATCTTCACTTTTATTTTTTATTTTATTTTATTTTTCCTAATTTATTTTTTTCCCATAACCCAGCAACTCTATCCCTCTCCCCTACCCCCTTATGTTCACTTTTAGTGGTCAGTATTTATAACTGCACAGTGCCTGAGGTTTAATTATTAGAGTTGGTGATATTTTTATAAGTAAATTCATTGATGGGCCCAACACAGACCATTAAGGATTTATTTTGTATCTGGCATCTTTCTGGCACATTCAATCCAAGTTCACAAAAGGATTCTTTGTCTTATATTAGATACCTTGCATGGACAGGAACAGAATTCATGCTTGTAATGGAATTTAAAAGTGGCGTCCCTTGGAAGTTGTTTCTCTTGAGGGATGGGCTGGGCTTTCATAGCAGAGGTTGCAAAGGAATGTAAACAAGGCCTGTATCTGTAATAGATTAAGAGATGACACGGGGCACTGTACCTTCTGGTCATTTGGCAGATAGACGCCATTTTGATGTAAATATTTTGGTGGTCGCGACATTTGAATACTCCTTAAGAAAGCTCCTGACCTGGTGGTCTGTGAAATGTGAAACTGAGGATTCTGGAGGTTCAGAGTCCGTGATAGGTTTCTATTGTCGTTCATTGATGTTGTGAACAAGGCCACACGTGGGGCTGTGTGTGCTGATTCTGAGGGCAGCGAGGGGGTGGGGGTGGCCGGTGGGCAACCGAATTCAGGCAGCTTCATTGGACTGAGAAGTTTTGCTTGTGTGTCTCTTGTGCATTGACGATAGAATTACCTCTGTGAAGTCTGTGTAACGGGTGGGGAGGGGCAGAGGGTTGGGGTGTGAAGTTCCTACTGCACTTTCTTTTGAGCTTTACCACGGTCCTTCCTCTTGCTGGTGGTCTCTGTAGCTTGCCCTGTGCTCTGGCGTGGCCGTGCTGTCTTCCAGCTCCAAAGAGGGCCCTTTATTCAGTCACTTAGGATGGGCAGTGTTTCCGTGGATTTTTGTTTGGTATTTCTGCTAAATATCACTGTGCTCCTCGAACCTTTCATTATAATGCAGATAATGGAATTCTTTTCTGCAGAGGATGCTTCTGTAGAGAGAAATGAAGCGTTTTTTGTTTGGCAGGAGTAGTTTGGTTGTTTTCCAACGCCTCTGGTTTTATTTTATTTTATTTTTAAGATTTTATTTATTTATTTGGCAGAGAGAAACACAGCAAGAGGGAATACAAGCAGGGGGAGTGAGAGAGGGAGAAGCAGGCTTCCCGCCGAGCAGAGAGCCCGATGTGGGGCTTGATCCCCGGACTCCAGGGTCATGACCTGAGCCGAAGGCAGATGCTTAACGACTGAGCCACCCAGGTGCCCTCACCTCTGGGTTTAAAAGGTGACATGAACTCACACCGTTGTGATCAGCAGATATGGGACCTTCACAACTGGAGGACTTCCAGCACCTGCTCTGAGCCCCGTGGAGATGATTTTGCTACCTCCGATTCTTCATGGACAACTGTGGTTTGGGGGAGCAATTTTTATAGCCATTGTTTGATTTTTGGATATTTGTCGGTAGCGTATTAAAAACTGGGGTCTAGGGTGGGATTATGTGCTTGGAGGGAGAAAGCTTAGTAAGAACAAGCTTGGAGACTTTAAGGGAAGGCGTCAGTTGGAGCTCTGGGTCTTGGTGACACGTAGTGGAGATGGAGTGTCTTGCCATGTAGACAGCAATGGGTGTGATCATGATTTTTTGGGAGGCAGAAAACCAGGCCAGTTTCTTATCTCTCATGGTCCCCGTGGAGCATCTAAACAAAGCAAAACACAAAGCAGGTAATACCACAGTGGTCTGCTTAGGCTCAACCAATCATTTAGAAACATTCATACTCACAAACTGCCACTCTCAGCATCAGAGTCACTTAGAAGGATATAAGGGGTGCCTGGGTGGCTCAGTTGGTTGAGCGACTGCCTTCGGCTCAGGTCATGATCCCGGAGACCCGAGATCGAGTCCCACATCGGGCTCCCTGCTCGGCAGGAAGCCTGCTTCTCCCTCTCTCACTCCTCCTGCTTGTGTTCCCTCTCTGGCTATGTTTCTCTCTGTCAAATAAATAAAATCTTTAAAAAAAAAAAAAAAAAAAAAGAAGAAGGATATAAGAAGCACAGCTTACCAGATGTTGCTCTTGTGTCGGAGTCCCTAAACTGTCCGTGTGTCATAACTTAGGTGCAAGGACACAGACCCATATCAGACAAGTATGGATGTTATCCTGGCTTAAAAGCCTCTTGTCTCTCAAGTGACCATTCTAACAACCCTGTAGACATAGTTTCCGGGTCCCTGCAAGAGATGTGTCCATCCCAAGGGTCACTGTACTTCGGGAAGCCCAGAGCTGTGGTTTTCTATCAGGAACTCAGAGTTCACCCAGTCTGCATGCACTTTACCAATTAGGGGTCCAGGAGGGGTCAAGATGGTGGAAGGCCAGGTGACCGCATTTCGGGGAGTTCCTGGAAGAGAGCTGAATTCCAGCAAAAAACCCATTACAAGACCACCATGAACACCCATGAAACCAGCCTGAAATGTGGTATTTCCCACTTCTGGACCGCCACGAGAGACAAAGAACATCGGCAAAAAGGTAGAAACAAATTGGAGGGTCTGGAAGCTTACCAATTAGGGGTCCTTTTTCCCATATGAGCAACATAGTTGGTATGCTGTTCTTTATTAGGTTGCCGGGGAAACAGAGCTAGATAGTCAACCGGAGGTCCAATTCTCATATGAAACAAATAGAAGTTTCTCTTAATCCATTACCAAACAGTATGCTGAGCAATTGCCCAACAGATACCCCACCTCGTTCTTATAAAACGTAGCCAGAAGAATTTCCTCCTAAAGTAGAGCCAACACCAACTCGCCGTTGTCTCTTGAATAGTGTTCATTCTTTGTGTTTAGCTTCTTGTGGTTAATACACCGTGGGCAGATTCTGCTAAGGTGTGTGTGTGAGTCGGATAAATCATCAGAGCAGTTCCACCGAAATGTCCTACAGCCTTTGGTGCTACTAATAATAGACAGGTATAGTATGACATACTACAAGGACATTATTGAGTGGAAATTTGGGGCGATCCCGTCAATCACACATTGATGGGAACCTGTGTCCTCCTGCCATCCACCAGACACAAGCTCTTGGTAGTGATGCCTCTTACTGCTCTCACGTGGGGCTACTCTTGCTCGCCTCTGTTGCTCTTGGAAGATCAGTAAGTGGAGATAGCTAACTGTTTATCTAACAAGTATTTATGGAATCCTTACTATGTGTCAGGCTCTAGGGGTACATCAGTGAAAGAGCCAAATCCCTGCCCTCAAGGGATTTTCAGTGAGTGAACAGGGAGATAAGCAATTAAGCAATTACAACACAGGTTTGGGTATGACAGTGGGGCCAGGAGGGGAAGGGTGCTCTGAGAGTGCTTAGGTAGAGGACCTGGCCCAGCCTCAGAGCCTCCAAGAAGGCTCTCTCGTCTAAGCTACTGTTACCATGGTCCTTCCCACCAGGAAACTTCTATCTTTGGGATATAATTTGCAAGCAGTTTAAATAGTTTCTGACATTTCCTGCCTTTTCCCAACACGATGGCTTTAGACATTAACAGTGTTTAAAATACCTATTTCAGGGGCACCTGGGTGGCTCAGTTGGTTGAGCGACTGCCTTCGGCTCAGGTCATGATCCCGGAGACCCGGGATCGAGTCCCACGTCGGGCTCCCTGCTCAGCGGGAAGCCTGCTTCTCCCTCTCTCACTCCCCCTGCTTGTGTTCCCTCTCTGGCTGTGTTTCTCTCTGTCAAATAAATAAAATCTTTAAAAAATAAATAAATAATAAGATACCTATTTCATTCAGGAATGTAAAAATATTATAAGTATTTCAGAATATCCTAGGCTTTAGAAAACACCACCACCACCACCAAATAACTTCCCATGATCTTGGTCCAGTGTGATAAGATAGAACAAGTTATTTTTACTGTGACACATGTGGAGGAGTTGGATCTTGGCTGGCCATGTAAATGAGTTACAACCCCAGCAACCAGATAGCTATGAAACAGAACCATCAATCAACGAATTTGAGAACCAGAAGCGACTTTAGAGATCGTCTAATCCAACTCTATTTTACAGAGAAATGTAATGACTAGTTCCTAGTTCCCACACAGCTAGTTAGGCTCAGAAACCAGTTCCTGCCAGGCCGGTACTAATAACCAACATGTTGGGGCAGGCAGCAAAGACCGTCCATAGATAGTGTTAGTTTCCTTGGATACACATCAGACTAAAATCATGGAAGAGGAAAATGCTGTTTTAGCCTCATGTGACTTTGTGTGATCACGGTCTGCATTCTTGTAATGCTTAGACAGGGAGGGAGAAATCACATGTGGAACATGGGGGAGTTAATTTAATTTCTTTGCTTATAATACCCACACATGTCTGAACAACATAAACCACCACCACCACACACACACACAGGTCAAACCAAAATCTTTATAATATGTATCATATATAATTTTAATGTATTAATTTTTGTTTGTAAAAAGTTTTAAAATTAAAAAATATACACCATTATCTGGAAATTGCTTTTATAAATGTGAGTGATTTTTGAAATATAAATTGGGCATGAGACAGGGAATCTTATTTGAAACAAAAACCACATATCTTGGTGCACCTGGATGGCTCAGTGGATTAAGTGACTGCCTTAGGCTCAGGTCATGATCCCAGGGTCTTGAGATCCAGCCTTACATCAGGCTCCCTGCTCAGCAGGGAGTCTGCTTCTCCCTCTCCCTCTGCCATTCCCCCTCTTATACT
Source organism: Spilogale gracilis (assembly GCA_004023965.1). Classification (NCBI taxonomy): domain Eukaryota; kingdom Metazoa; phylum Chordata; class Mammalia; order Carnivora; family Mephitidae; genus Spilogale; species Spilogale gracilis. Next base: position 52,813 of record PITA01005975.1, read on the forward strand.
CATTCTCTCTCTGTCAAACAAATAAATAAATAAAATCTTAAAAAAAACCCTAAACCCCCAAAACTACATATTTTATAATTTTTAAAAAGATTTTATTTATTTATTTGACAGAGACACAGTGAAAGAGGGAACACAAGCAGGAGGTGTGGGAAAGGAAGAAGCAGGCTCCCCGCTGATCAGGGAGCCCAATGCTGGACTCTATCCCAGGACCCTGGGATCATGACCCAAGCCAAAGGCAGATGTTTAATGACTGAGCCACCCAGCCACCCCTAAACCACATATTTTAAATAAGCAACACATATAATATAATATTATGGTATTGAGTGAAAATATATTTTGGGTATTTCTAGATTCAGTGGATCTTAATAAACGTACTGCAAAAGCTAATTTTATTTAAAGTTCTGTGATAAAATATAATAGTTATTAGTAAAACAATTAGCCACTTTATGATCTAAAAATACTTAGAAGCAATGATCCTAGTTGTTAATGAAGTATTTATCAAGTTTGGGATTAAAATTAATACAAATCATCATTAACTTGGTTAAATCGACATAAGATAAACAGGAAATAGACTCAAACTAAAATTTTTAAAAAGAATTTATTTGAGAGCATGAGAGTGAAGGCGAAAGAGAGAGAGAGAGTGCACAAGCAGAGGGAAGGGGTAGAGGGAGAGGGAGAAGATTCCCCGCTGAGTAGGGACACTGATGTGGGACTTGATCCCAGGATGCAGAGATCATGACCTGAGCTGAAGGCAGACACTTAACCCACTGAGCCACCCAGGCACCGCCAAATTAAAATTTTTAAAAGAGTTAGTTCATTTATTTATTAGAGAGAGAGAACACGTATGCACATGTGAGCTGGGGGAAGAGCAGAGGGAGAGGGACAAGAAGACCCCCTGCCACTGAGCAAAGAGCCCTGCTTAGGGCTTGATCCCATGACCCGAAATCATGACCTGAGCTGAAATCAAGAGCTGGTTACTTAAGTGACTGAGCCACCCGGGTGCCCCTCAAACTAAATTTTTGTTTTGATTTATGTAAAGTCAGATTGAGACACTCTAGTGGTGAGTTTATAATAGAAACAGCCCGGTCCAAGTCCAAGAACAAGGTGTTTGTTTTTTTTAAGATTTTATGTATTTATTTTAGAGACAGAGCATAGGAGGAGGAACAGAGGGGAAGGAAGAGGAAGGGGGAAAGAATCTCAAGCAGACTCTGCTGAGTGTGGAGCCTGACAGGGGCTTGATCTGAGGACCCCCAGATCATGACATGAGCTGAAACCAAGAGTCAGATGCTTAACCAGCTGAGCCACCCAGGTTCCCCAAGAAAAGTATTTTTTCCCCTTTTTTGCTCATTTTGTCTTCAGAAACCAATGTGTTTTAACTAGTTTCTGTACCTTGAGAACTTAAAGTTAGACCTAAGTTAGATTACTGGGAATTTTGGAATGGCTAAGGTTAAAATGGGTAAGGTACTTTTAGAATGAATACAATGAATTGAGGATTGATCCTCTTACATGAATGAGTTAGTAATCCATCATAAAGTTAGTTCACTGTTTTCCTCAGTGCCATTGTTTTATGTGAAATTCTAATGAGGAATTCTATGAATAAGATATTAGATAGAAATAGAAAGCCATTAAATAGAGCTCTAAACAGAAGCAGCCTCCGTCAAGCATCTTTTCACATCTTTCTGTCCCATGGTGTTAGGACCGATTACTTCCTTAAATGAGACAGTTTCTGGGCAGAGAATCCCAAGCCAAGACATTTAGATTTTGTGAAGGAAAACTACCTGCTGCTTGATGAGTGGGTGACGCAGGATGCAATTGGAAGCCAAAACAAATGGCAGACAACAAAAACATCAGAAAAGACACAACCGTTCTAAGCCCTGAGCTCCACAGTCACACGCTTTGCAAGAACACTTAGGAGGAAAAGAGAAAAATAGAAACTTGCCCATTTCTAAGTGGATTAATTCCTTTTACAAAGGCACTTGTCAAAACTGCTATCTCTCTCTCTCTCTCTCTCTCTCTCTCTCTCTCTCTCTCTCTCTCACACACACACACACACACACACACACAAAACATGGAGAGAGAGATGATAAAGTTGGAAATGGTTCCAACCATTAAAACAATAGCAACTGATACATTTTTCTTAAGGCGTGGGAAACTTTCTGCTTTTTGGAGCTGAGCTGGTCTTTGTGTTAAAGTGGCTATGTACCAAGTCTGTTTATATGGTTCATTGTTGTCTGGGTGTGTGTTGTTTTGCTATTTTTACTTTTTATATATAAAGGACTAAAAATAAGAGAGAAAGTAATAAATTGGTGGATATAATCTCTATCATATAGATCTAAGTTCTCATTTCTGTTGTGTCAACATTCCATGTTTAATATAAACCTTTAAGACATATGTGCATATTTCTGTTTCAAAAATTATTTCTGCTTAAACAACAGTGTCAAATATTTATCTTTTAAAGACAGGAAGTTGGTTCAGTTTTAGCTATATATTGATATAACTCTGCAGTTTTTGAAAATGTTGAGGCTGGTTTTATTTAAGATTGGCTGGGCTTACAGCCAGCTCTTGAGAAAACCTATAGATTTTTTTAGAGTCCTCGTAACAATATAGAACTGCTAACCCTAAATACACTCTCCATCTGTTTGAAGACTCATTAACATTATTTAATAATAGAATAAAAAAAGACTATTCAAACAGAGGTTGGGCCAAATCCCACTTGCTGCCCATTTTTTGCAAATATAGTTTTATAGGGACACACACACCCATTCTATTCCTTTCCACATTGTATCAGCTTTTGAGTTACAATGGCAAAGATGAGTGGCTGTGACATCTGTTGATGACCTCTTTCATCTGCAAAGCCCCAAATAGTTCTTGTCTGGCACTTTACAGAGACTTTGCCTACCAGTGATCTAAAATGTTGGTTGGGACAAGAGATCTGTTATTCCTCATGTAGGGTAGGTGGGTAGGTGCCACCCATCAGGTGAGCATCACTAGGATTAAAACAGTCTGGGATGTATGGGCCAATCTGTGAGCATCACTAAGATTTCAACATGTCTAGTATGTATGAGGACCAGGGAAGGGATGCAGCTGTTCCGTATGAAGTTTTTTTGGGGGAAGTATGGAACTATCTGACCAGGAGAATAGATGATCACATGGCTTAGCTCCAGGGAGGTATGTCTGAGCCTTCGATGAGAGCTATAGGCAGAAATGAAAGGAGCGTGATCTTAAATCTCGGTGAGATGCTGGGAGCTCAGACTGCCCTGCTTTGAACACCTGCTGAAAGCATGAGGCAGAGCTGGAGGGCAGGAATACTGAATGACCTGCCTTTTACAATGCTGCACATCCTCTGTCCTCCATGTATCTCTCCTTAGCAGAGCTAAGGCAAGAGAGCTTAAATCCAGCAGGATGGACTCTGTTGGTGAGCACTGCAGGCAGCTAGGATTTCAGCTTTTCCAAGCACCGACAGATTCAGCAGCAGACATCAGAGCACCCATCTGGTGCACTCTTGGCTTCAAGGAACAGACACTCATGCGAGCCGAAGGCAATGGTTCTCAATGTGTGGTCCCAGAACCAGCAGCATCAGCATCATCCCAGGGAGAGTCTGATGCAAAGTAAAGTTTGAGAGCAGTTTTAAAAGGATTTGTTTCAAGATTAAAATGAGGGATTTTATGAGCATCCTAGGTGAGAAAATCAGCAGATCACCTGGAACTAATAAGTAAGAACAGACTGCTCGCAATTTCCCACAGTCCTTGTCCGTGCTCCTTGGCTCCTTCTCTCTTCCAGCGTGAAGTTCCCGAGACACTCTTAGAAGATTAGCTTTCTTCTGCCCACTCATCAGGCCCTAAATCGTTGCCTCACTCCTGACCTGACCACTGCTTTGTCCTTCAGGTAAAACCCTCCAAGGGAAAAGACCTCCATTTCTACCCAGCAAAAGGTGGGTTCTCTGGGGTCACATTGCACCTTGGGTCGGGTAGCAGAGGGCTCTGACCAAGAGGTTAGGGTGGGATGAGGGTGTGTTATTTGGAAGCTGGGTCTGGGTGATGGAATGGGGGACAGATCCTCTGAGAAGGGGTCCTGGAGAGGGCAGAAATATTGACTTATATGTCTCCTATATCAAGAAAATCAAGATGGGGCGCCTGGGTGCTTCAGTTGGTTGGGGGACTGCCTTCGGCTCAGGTCATGATCCTGGAGACCTGGGATCCAGCCCCACATCGGGCTTCCCGCTCAGCAGGAAGCCTGCTTCTCCCTCTTTCAGTCCCTCTGCTTGTTTGTGTTCCTTCTCTAGCTGTTTCTCTCTGTCAAATAAATAAATAAAATCTTAAAAAAAAAAAAAAAGAAAATCAAGACAAAATTTTACTGGAGCATGAATTGTATACCTCCAGGAGTTGCCAGAATCAATAAGGAGAGAATTGTAGGTGGCTGTAGGGTTTTCCATTAGTAGAGAAGCAAAAACCTGTTCAGTTGTACATACCCCCAAAGAGCTGAATTTGAAAATAGGTGTTCAAAAACTTGTACGGAAATGAAAATGAACATTGGAACTCTATTCACAACAACCAAAAGATGGAAACACCCAAATATCTATCAACTGATGAATGGATAAACAGAATGTGGTATGTGCATAGAGCTGGATATTTTTCATGCATTAAAAGGAACGAAGTTGCACACTCTACAGCATGGATGAATCTTGAAAATGTTAACGCCAGGTGAGAGAAATCAGTCACAAAGGACATCATATTGTATGATTCCACTTATATAAAATGTCCAGAATAGGCAAATCCATAGAGACAAAAAGCAGAGTGGTGATTGCCAGGGGCTGGGTGGAGAGAAGGAAGGGACTGACTGCTAATGGGTGCAGCTTTCCCTTCCAGGCAGGGAAAAAGTTCTAGAATTAAATAGCGGTGATGGTTGCACAAAGCCGGGAACGTATTTAATACGACTGAATGTCCTTAAAATGATGGGCTTTATGTTATGTGTATTTCAGCACAATCTTTTCGGAAAAAGTCTGTTTACTTAGTGTTTCTGGTGCTTCCGGAGGTGTTCACCGCAGAGGGTTGGCGGGGCGATGGGGCTGCCCCACCAGCCTGGAGACTCCCGGCAGGCGGAGGCCAGCGGCGCGACGCGGCCGGGGGAAGGGGCCCCCAGACCTCCGGTAGCCGGGAGAGCGGCGGGAGGCTCAGAGGCGGCCGGGCGCCATTTGCAGCCCCCGGCGCAGAGGCGGCAGTGGCGGTGGGCCAGCTCAGAGGGGCTGGGGACGGTCACAAAGGCGGCGCGGGCGGCGCGGGCGGCGCAGGCGCCAGGGGCCCCGGCCTCGGGGCGCCGACCGCGTGGAGAGGCAGGCAGCCTCGGGGCGCACCGGCTCGGGATCCCGCCCGGCCGGCCCCTCCCGCGCGCCCGGGAGCGGCTGCGGGACAATGGCCGCACCGTCGCTGCCCGCACCCGCTTCGCCGCCTGCGCGGCGGGGGGCCGCCCGCGAGTGGGGAAAGGTGGGAAGGCGCGCGGAGCCTCCTGGCGGCGTGGTGTGGAGCCGTCGGGCGGCGCGGGCTCCTGGACGGTGGGTGGCCGGCCCGGTTCGGGCCCCGCGGCGTGGTACCGGGGCCTGGCTAAGGTGGAGACTGTCCCTCTGCTTGGTTTTGTGTGTCCGCTCTTGCTGGATCCCGGCTCTGCACGCCAGTGATGCTGCGTCCTCCTCAGTGCGGCGTATCAAATGACATTCAATTTCAGCGTAGTCAGTATTTGTCTCATTACTGATGCTGTTCTCTTTGATTCTTGATGCCGGTGATGTCCCACATGCTTAACCCACTGTAGAGTGACACTTTTACCTTTTGTAATTGCAAAGTGTTATAGAGGGAGGCGAGACGACAGAAATCACCCATTTCTCATCAAATCTTTTAATATTTTATTCGTTTATTTTTTTTATATCCTAGAGACGCATGGTTTCCTGTTTTATCCATTGGTTTGGCATCTGTTGCTGTCATTTATTTTAATGCTCCCGTTGTTCCAGATTTGGCCGGCGGAAGCCCATTCAAACCAGCTTTTATGTCTGTTTGACGGGTCCCTATGGTTACTTGAACACTTACTTTGTCCCACAAGATGTTCTTCTATTTTATCCTTGACCCAGTCCTGGAATCAGATACTTCTCCAAGGAGCCTCGGTTCTTTTACTTAGAAAGCTGTTACTTAGAAACCAAGATCTACACCCTAGGTGTGCTGGTTGCTTTTGAAGTGTTGCTGCTTTTGTGCTCCTAGTGGACATTTCCATAGATAGTGTGATAGCTAGAGTGACATCTAGATAGAGAGAGACAGATACAGATTGATATATACATAGATAACCAGAACCAGTAAAACACCACAGGATTCATTCCACAGGCATACTGGGGAGATACTGTAAGTTCAGTTCTAGACCACCACAATAAAACAAATACCACAATAAAGCAAGTTAAATGAATTTTTTGGTTTTCTAGTGCATATAAAAACTTTGTCTATGCTACGTTGTGGTCTTTTAAGTGTGCAATAGCATAATGTCTAAAAAATATATAGTACTTTATTATTAAGAAATGCTAATTGTCATCTGGTCTTTCAGCAAGTCTAATCACTAATCACAGATCACCATAACAAATATAATCACTGAAGTCTGAAATATTGCAAGAATTACCAAAATATGAAACAGAAACATGAAGTAAGGAAATGCTGTTGGAAAATTGGTGGGATAGATGTGTTCAAAGCAGCGTTGCCACAGACCTTCAATTTATAGCGAATGTGGTATATGGGAAGTGTGATAAAGTGGAACACAATAAACCAATGTATGCCTGTAATTTTCTCCTTCATGAATTTTGGTGTATATACTGTTGAGGGGAACACTACCATATTTATTCTTTCAAAAAAAAGTTTTTTAGGTTCACTAAATTTATTTTAAAAATCATAAAACATTTCTTACAAAGGAGCATTACATTCTGCACACTGCTCTGAATAGATGCCAGGGACAAATGGACTATTGTTACTTAAAAATATGGAACGCTTCACGAATTTGCGTGTCATCCTTGCGCAGGGACCATGTTAATCTTCTCTGTATCATTCCAGTTTTAGTATATGTGCTGCCGAAGCGAGCACAGAATTTTTTTTTTCAGATTTTATTTATTTATTTGACAGAGAGAAACGCAGCCAGAGAGGGAACACAAGCAGAGGGACTGAAAGAGGGAGAAGCAGGCTTACTGCTGAGCAGGAAGCCCAATGTGGGGCTGGATCCCGGGTCTCCAGGATCATGACCTGAGCTTAAGGCAGTCGCTTAACCAACTGAGCCACCCAGGCGCCCCATATTCTTTCAAAAAATTTTATTTCCACTCCTAAAGTAAAATATTCCCTTCTATAAAATTTGAAACTACCAAAAAGAGAGGAATATCCGCCATAATTTGGCATAAAAATATAACCACATTTCGTAGATTTACTTTCAGTCCTTCCTTCCTTCCTGCTTTCCTTCCTTCCTTTCTTCCCTCTTCTCTCCCTCCCTCCCTTCCTTCCCTCTCCTCCTTTCTTTTTTAGTGCATGGTGTTTTCTTTTCCTTTTTTTTTTTTAAGATTTTATTTATTTATTTGACAGACACAGCGGGAGGGAACACAAGCAGGGGGAGTGGGAGAAGGAAAAGCAGGCTTCCCACTGAGCAGGAGTGGGCTCCATCCCAGGAGATCATGACCTGAAAGGAAGGCAGACACTTAAAGGACTGAGCTACGCAGGCACCCCTCCTTTCCTTTTTTAAAAAAAAAATTTTATTTATTTATTTATTTTAAAGAAAGAGTGTGTGTGTGTTATTAGAGGGAGGGGCAGAGAGAAAGGAAGAAGGAGAGAAGCGGACTCCACGCTCAGTGTGGAGCACCTCCTGGGCTCAACTTGGGGCGCCATCTCATAACCCTGAGATCATGACTGAACTGAAACCGAGAGTCTGACACTCAACAGACTGAGCCGCCCGGGCACCCCTACTTTCAGCTTTTTCTTTATGTGTCAGTGTCCTTTTTTGAGTTAATGGGAAATCATACTGTAAATACAATTCCACACCCTGCTTTTTTCACTCAATTTTGTATAGTTAGGTAAATCACAGCCCATAGGCCAAACCTGGCTCACTGCCTAAAAAGCACTAACATTGACTTTTAAATTTTTATTTTTATTCATTTTTTTAAAAGATTTTATCTATTTATTTGTCAGAGAGGTCACAAGTAGGCAGAGAGGCAGGCAGAGAGAGAGGAGGAAGCAGACTCCCCCGATGCAGACCTCAATCCTAGGACCCTGAGATCATGACTTGAGCCAAAGGCTTTAACCAACTGAGCCACCCAGGTGCCCTATTTTTATTAATTTTTTAAAGTAAACTCTCTCCCCAAGGTGGGGCTCTAAGTCACAACTTTGAGATCAAGAGTCACATTATCTATCCACTGAACCATCTAGATGACCCTAAAATTGGTTTTTAAATTTTAAATGGTTAAAACAAAATCAAAAGAAAAATATTTTGTGACATGTGAAAATTATCTGAAATTCATAAATTCTCACTGGAACACAGTCATATATATTCATTTATGTATCGCCTATAACTATTTTTTGCTGCAACAGCAAAGTTAAATAGTTGTAAAAGAGGGGCACCTGGGTAGCTCAGTCATTAAGCGTCTGCCTTCTGCTCAAGTCATGACCCCAGGGTCCTGGGATCGAGCCCCACATCGGGCTCCCTGCTCAGCAGGAAGCCTGCTTCTCCCTCGCCCACTCCCCCTGCTTGTGTTCCCTCGTTCGCTGTCTCTCTCTCTGTCAAATAATAAATAATCTCTTTAAAAAATTTTAAAAATAGTTGTAAAAGAGACTATGTTGCCTACAAAGCATAAAATATTATTTGTCCCTTTCCAGAAGTTTGCCAGCCTCTGAAATATTGTACCTTAATCACATTATTAAATTGGTTGCTGAATCCGTGCTTTGAAACATTATGGGAGTGACAACAATATTTAGCACATTTTAGGTGCTTAATAAAGGAATTTCTTCCAAGGAAACCAGGAAGGGAAGGGAAGAGGAGGAAGAAGAAGAAGAGGAAGAAAAATGGTTTTTGGACATGTCTGTTTTCAGGTAGCTGCAGAATTTATTATTTCCAACCAGTTGAATATGTGTCTTCTTACTAGTCATTAAAATGAAAGATGTCGGGCGCCTGGGTGGCTCAGTGGGTTAAAGCCTCTGCTTTCAGCTCAGGTCATGATCTCAGGGTCGGTCCTGGGATCCAGGCCTGCATTGGGCTCTCTGCTCTGAAGGGAGCCTGCTTACTCCTCTCTCTCTGCCTCTCTGCCTACTTCTGATCTCTCTCTCTGTCAAATAAATAAATAAAATCTTTAAAAAAAATAAAAAAAAATAAAGTTCATTAAAAAAAAAAGAAAGATGTCTTCCATTAATCTTCCATGGCTAAAATAATAGCTTTTTAAATGCCCTTTAAAAAAGTTATTGGTAGCCAAAATCTTGTTGCTACCAAATTAGTAATATATCTAATTTTAGCTAGCTTTTTACCTTAGCTTTGCAGAAACTTTGGTGAGTTTTTAAAATGGCTCCATAGCAAATGTGGGAAGATTGTAGGGAGCTGAAGAGACCTCTCCTACCTTTGTCCTCCATACTCCGCCACCCCGTGGTCTCAGCAGGGGTAAATGCTGAAACACCACCTATTTAGATCTCTTTGACCAAAAAACAGTCATAATTTATTGTTTTTATTATTTATGCCTATAGTTTCTCAAAGTGGCAAGAAATTATTTTAATCCTTTTGCCGTGGAGAGTTGGGTCTTACAACAATTTGGTAATGTGGCAGGATACAAAATCAATGCGCAGAAATCACTTGCATTCTTATACACTAACAACGAAAAAATAGAAAGGGAAATCAGAGAATCGATTCCATTTACTATTGCACCAAAAACTATAAGATACTTAGGAACAAACCTAACCAAAGAAGTCAAGGATCTATACTCGAGGAACTACAGAACACTCATGAAAGAAATTGAAGAAGACACAAAAAGATGGAAGAGCATTCCATGCTCATGGATCGGAAGAATAAACATTGTCAAAATGTCTATACTGCCCAGAGCAATCTACACTTTCAATGGCATTCCGATCAAAATTCCACCAACATTCTTCAAAACGTTAGAACAAACAATCCTAAAATTTATATGGAACCAAAAAAGACCCGGAATCGCTAAGGGTCTTTGGACTCTGTCCTTGAATCTGGGTGGGCTTGCTACCCCGGGTGGATGGCGGAAGTGACGTGTGATTTCTGAGGCTAGGAAAGGCCTGCCCTTTCCACCTAGCTGTTTAGGAATTGTGATTCTTGGGACATGCCCTCTGGGTTTGCTCCTCCTCGGAACCCAGCCCTGTGCTGTGAAAAGTCAAGCCACGTGGAGAGGCCACATGAAGCCACTCTAGAGTGATTTCTGCAGCCCCAGCCCTTCTAAGTCCCAGCTGTTAGTCATCCCCGGAAGCTTGGGGTAGGGTGGAGCAGAGAAGAGCGCTGCCCGTGGCCCCCCCACCCTTGCCCACCCGCCCGCGCATGCTCTTTCAGAATTCCTGATGCACAGAACCAGTCAGCATAATAAAGTGAGTTTTTAGAAAGATTTCATTCATTCATTCATTCATTCATTCAGAGAGCCGGGGGATGGAAAGGAACAGAGGGAGAGGGAAAGAGAATCTCAAGCAGACTCCATGCTGAGTGCAGTGCCCCATGCAGGGCTTGACCCCAGGACCCTGAGATCATGGCCTGAGCTAAAATCAAGAGTCGGAGGCGCCTGAGCGGCTCAGTTGGTTAAGCGGCTGCCTTCGGCTCAGGTCATGATCCCTGAGACCCGGGATCGAGCCCCACATCGGGCTCCCTGCTCGGCGGGGAAGCCTGCTTCTCCCTCTCTCACTCCCCCTGCTCGTGTTCCCTCTCTCACTGTATTTCTCTCTGTCAAATAAATAAATAAAATCTTTTAAAAAATAAAATAAATAAAATCAAGAGTCGATTTCTCAACTGACTGAGCCACTCAGGCACCCCGAAAGTAATTATTTTATACTGATATGTTTGAGATGGGTGTTGTGCAGCAATAGTAACTGGAACACTACCCTCTTGATGAGGACCTTATATGTGTTAAGTAAATATATAAACAATAAAATTCATAGAGAGCAGAGGGGTGATTAAGGGTACAGGTAGTGAGTAAAACTGAATATTAAATGTAGTGCTGGTTTTCTAGCAGCCAAACGTAGCACAAGGTTGCTAAATGCCACAGTTCTCATAGTATCATAATAGGAGAGATGACTATTTACCAGGAGACAGGTTTTTCTGGCACTAAACTCTCATCAGAATTTATTAAACAATTTGTTCTATAAGAGATATTGAAAGACATAATGGGCAGCTTCTTTATCAGCAGTTTTATAGAACTCACAAAGGCTGTTTCAAATATGGACCATCAATAAAATCCAAGTACACAACACTAAATCATAAGCTCATATTGTCTAAGTGTGTAACTTGATTCAGAGACAGAGCTAATAAAACTCTAGAGGAACAAATGATTAGCACATTCTGTTGACCCTCTGAGCAATCATATCAACCCAACTTTCAGCAAGGGCTTGTCAGCAGCAAATAAATTAAAAAAATATGTTTTCTAGTGAATAATTGGATGGCAGGAATTCTATGATGTGGCTTGAAGGTAGTCCCTTGCATGCTTTAAAACACAAAAAAAGGTGGCAATGCCTTTGAGCATCTCAACATGGAGGGGGAAAGACAAAAGCTTTCTTTAAAAATAAAATCTTGGAAATTCATCAGAAACAATTCAATTTTTTGAGATGAGCAAAAGATTTTAACTTCAGCAAAGAAGATATATGGATGGCAATGAAGCACAGGAAAAGATGCTGAATAGCATTCGTCCTTAGGGAAATGCAAATTAAAACCACAGTGCAAAGTAGAACCATACCACACACCTGTTAGGAAGGCCTAAACCATGGGGCACCTGGGTGGCTCAGTTGGTTGAGCGACTGCCTTCGGCTCAGGTCATGATCCCGGAGACCCGGGATCGAGTCCCACATCGGGCTCCCTGCTCAGCGGGAAGCCTGCTTCTCCCTCTCTCACTCCCCCTACTTGTGTTCCCTCTCTGGCTGTGTTTCTCTCTGTCAAATAAATAAAATCTTAAAAAAAAAAAAAAAAAAAAAGGAAGGCCTAAACCAAATCCAAAAACCAAAAACCAAACAAAACCTGGTAATACCAAGCACTGGTGAAGAGACAGGGCATGGGAACTCTCGTATGTTGCTGGTGGGAATGCAAAATGGTACAGCGACTTTAGAAAATAGGTGGGCAGTATTTTGTAAAGCAGAAAGCACATGGAATGTATGAACTAGAAATCCTCCCATGTATTTACCCCTAAGTGAAGACTCCTAAATATTTACCTAAGAGAGATGAAAATTTGTGTTCAACAAAAATCCATATGTGAATGACTCTAACATCTTTTTTTCATAAATACTCCAAACTGGAATTAATCCAAATATTCTTCATCTAATGGACAGAACAATGGGTGGCATGTCCATACAATGGACTATTTCTCAGCAATAAAAAAGGAAGGACCCACTGTTGCATGCAACGACACAGATGAATCTCAAGTGCATTACGTTGAGAGAAGCCAGACTCAAAAAATTGCACCTAATGGCTACAATGGTAAATTGTACGTTATATACATATTTTCACACACACACACTACATATTATAGAATTCCATCTGTATGTCATTCCAGAAAAACACAGCTAAAAGGACAGAGAAGAGATCAGTAGTTGCCAGGGCATGAGGGGTGGGGAGGAAGGTTAACTATTAAGGTTGAGTATAAGGGAGTTTTTTGGTGGGGTGAGAGAATTACTAAGTATCTTGATTGTGGTACTAGTGACATGACTCTGCACCTTTGCCAAAACTCCTGTAACTGGGGGCACCTGGGTGGCTCAGTTGTTAAATGTCTGCTCAGGTCATGATCCTGGAGTCCCGGGATCGAGTCCCTTTCTCACTCCCCCTGCTTGTGTTCCCTCTCTAGCTGTGCTTCTCTCTGTCAAATGAATGAATAAAATCTTTAAAATAAGAAAACCCCAAAGCTTCTGTAACTGTACACCAAAAAGTGAAGTTTACTGTATGTTAATTAAAAAATAAACATTTTAAATTTCTAATAGCTTCATTTAAAAAGAAAAATGGTTAGGGGCGCCTGGGTGGCTCAGTTGGTTAAGCGACTGCCTTCGGCTCCGGTCGTGATCCCAGAGTCCCGGGATGGAGCCCCGCATCAGGCTCCCTGCTTGGCGGGAAGCCTGCTTCTCCCTCTCTCACTCCCCCTGCTTGTGTTCCCTCTCTAGCTGTGTTTCTCTCTGTCAAATAAATAAAATATTTTTTAAAAAAAGAAAAAAGAAAAGAAAAGTGGTTAAATATTATCAATACTAAAATGAACATAATTAATTTAATATTTTATTTAACTCAGTATGTTAATAGTATAATCTCAACATATAATCCATAGGAAAAATATTAATAAGTTTTAGAAAAAATTAGAAATTTTACATTCTTTGTATTAAGTCTCAGAAATTCAATATATGCCTTGCACATACAAGCCATCTTAATTTGCTGGCCACATTTCAAGCACTCCGGAGCCACATGTGCCGAGAGACCATCAGTTCAGACAGGGTGATTCTAGATTTTTTTTTTTTTAAGATTTCATTTTTAAGTGATTTCTATACCCAATATGATGGTTGAACTTATAACCCTGAATCGAGCGTCATACACCCTTCCAGCTGATCCAGCCAAGCGCCCCTAGATCTGAAAAAAAAAGTAAGGGTAGTGTTTCCAGCCTTGAGCAGCTATCATCAAATAAATAGAATATTTCCACCAAGCAGAATATACTACTTAAGATGATCAGATGTTTAAAACATCTTAAAACATCATAATGAAAAATTAAACATAAAGTTAAAAATATTAACTCAAGGGCATCCTATTCTAGCTAATGCAGCCAAACTGGCATGATCTTCAAAGTGGCCTCCCCTCTCACTTGCGTCTTCTGGAATACTCCCTGAAAATGCCATTCCTTTTCATGTTGCACTTGCTTGCCTTTTCTTCTGCTCCCTTATCTCTTCCTCACTCCACACACCCATGTACATACATACACTTCTCCACCCTGGCAAAACCTTACTTTTCCTTTATGATCCAGTCCCGGGGTACTGACCGTCCCCCCAACCCCTGACCCACGAGGGCAGGAAGCCTGCCGGTTTTTTTTGCATCATGGGCTCTAAACAATGTTCTTTCTTCTAATACTTACTGAGTCCCTTTCGGTGCTGAGATAGCTGGGTGAAAGAGACACAGACAGCCCTGCCCCCCAGGATCTTGTGGTCTGATGGGAATGACAAAGAGGCACTTCACTTACTACAGTTTGCTGAGCACCAAGGCACAATGCTGCAGGGAAAGCCAACATTTCCTGCACAACCTCCGAGGCCGCCAGTCCCTCCCCTTTATCCTTTAAGAGGTCACTGTGGATATCAGCACCGGGTGGGCCTTACTGTGGGTCCCCGTGACTCCTCAGCCTCTACCAGCTGTGGGCTGAGTTGTATTGAATTGGTGGTGGTGGTGGAGTTGTCACTGTGGAGGTCACTGGGAGAGTGACCACGGAGATTAGACCGCTTTGCCTCTTTCCTCCTCTGCTAATATTGTAATAGTGCACCCCTGGTGGGCTCATTCCTTGGTGAAAACTCCCCAGCAGCCACCTCCCTCGGAAACCCCCGCCTGCACCCCCTTAAAGAAACAATTGTCCCACAGTAGAATCCAGGGGGCTTTGTCCTTGGGTGAGCAGCCTCCTCGGCCAAACCTCTGAGGCCTGAGCCGGTCAGCACTGTACACAGAAGTCAGCTGTCTCAAGCCCCCGTGGGGAGGGGACAGCAGAGAGACCACAAGGCTAACTGCACACACTCCATTTCTAACTTCTAAGGCAGAAAGGATATTTCCGAAGGAGGGAGGAAGGGGTGTTGGTGACAGCGCAGGTGGCTGGTAAGGGTACTGATCCCTCCCCTCTACCAGTCATAGGACGATTTGTGTTTGACCTCCGTCAGATTTCAAGTGCAAATACATTTATAGAACTTTAAAAATCATTCTGGGGGCGCCTGGGTGGCTCAGTTGGTTGGACGACTGCCTTCGGCTCAGGTCGTGATCCCGGAGACCCAGGATCGAGCCCCGCATCAGGCTCCTTGCTCAGAGGGAAGCCTGATTCTCCCTCTCTCACTCCCCTTGCTTGTGTTCCCTCTCTGGCTGTGATTCTCTCTGTCAAATAAATAAATAAAATCTTTAAAAAAAATCATTCTGAAGTCAGTGAGAGGTGTCAGAGTGAAATAATGAGATTGAGACCCCGAATTAGGGAATGAGTTCCGATGATGGTCGTGAGGAAGAAAAGAAAATTGTGGCGGGTGGGGGGGGATTTGGGGGAAGCAGAAGGATGGGAGAACTGTAGTGTAAAGACAATATCTATCTTTGTGGGTTTTATTGAATCTTTGCATCAGTGAATAGATTTTAACTTATTTCTTAAAATTTTATTGTTGTTGACCAGTTGATAGGTGACAAATAAATCTGCTCTCTAGAAAGAAATGATTTTCGGGGCGCCTGGGTGGCTCAGTTGGTTGGGCGACTGCCTTCGGCTCAGGTCATGATCCTGGAGACCTGGGATCGAGTCCTACATCGGACTCCCTGGGGAAGCCTGCTTCTCCCTCTCTCACTCCCCCTGCTGTGTTCCCTCTCTGGCTCTGTTTCTCTCTGTCAAATAAATAAATAAAATCTTAAAAAAAAAAAAAAAGAAATGATTTTCTCTCCTCTGAATTTTCCCAGGCTTTCAGTCAACAGTACTTGTCCAATGCCTGCTATTTTCCAGGTCTTGTGCTAGGTTCGAGAGCTTTTGAATACTTTGCCTCTAGCCTATTGATCTTATATTATGGATGAGCAAGAGTTCATGAATTTATTTTTTAAAACACTTTATTTACTTATTTGACAGAAAGAGAGAGAGTGAAAAAGACAGAGAGTGTGCAAGCGAGGGGCGCCGCAGGCAGAGGGAGAGGGAGAAGCAGGCTCCAAGCCAAGCAAGGAGCCCAGGACTCTGGGATCATGACCTGAGCTGAAGGCAGGTGCTTAACCGACTGAGCCATCCAAGAGCCCCAAAAGTTCATGAATTTAAAAAATACCCACAAGTAGAGCTGGCTTTTTCTTCTGCTGATTGATGAGTTACCTCTGCAGGGACTGAGCTCCTTGTGAGCAAAGGAGCTCCCTGAAACTATTCCAGGAATCTCTGTAGCACTAAGTATCTAGCTCAGTGCCTGGTATATAGGAGGCACTTACTCAATGTTTGTTGAATGACTAAAAGACCTACCCACACTCACTGTGGAGCTGAGATAGGTGATAAGGCAGACAGGAAGAGATGTGCCACAGAGAGCCTCCTTTGTGAAATAAGTTGCTGACAGCTTCCAATGGTTACTGCCTTCAGCTGCTTCAGCTTTCAAAAAGCCTGGCCAAAACATGGGACTCCTCCACTCAGCAATGTCTGCTTCAGAGATTCCCAATGCTTCCCCTTCCTTTCTGTCACATGTGTTACTCCCCATCAATCTTTTTATATTCCTAACTCTGTCTCAGCATTGGCTTCCTAGAAAACCCAACTTATGCTTATGGACTTTAGACTTAAACCCATTCACTGTAGGGGCACCGGGCTGGCTCAGTTAATTGAATGTTTGCCTTCGGCTCAGGTAATGACCTCAGGGTCCTGGGATCAAGCCCCACATCAGGCTCCCTGCTCAGTGGGGAGCCTGTTTCTCCCTCTGCCTCTGCCTGCAGCTCCTGCTGTGTGCCTTCTCTCTCTGTCAAATAAATAAATAAAATCTTAAAACAAAAACAAAAACAAAATCATTCACTGTAGACTAGTAGGAAAACACACAATTCTCCAATAAGCCATAGGGGTGCCTGGGTGGCTCAGTCGCTAAACGTCTGCCTTCCACTCAGGTCATGATCCTGGAGCTCCACATCGGGTTCCCTGCTCGGCGGGAAGCCTGCTTCTCCCTCTATCACTCTCCATGCATGTGTTCCCTATCTAGCTGTGTTTCTCTCTGTCAAATAACTAACATCTTAAAAAAAATAATAAACATTTTCTTGGTACTTTTGTGTAAGGTTACTTTGCTGAAATTCCACATTTTATTTTTAGTGTAAAGATGAGTGCCAGAATGGCCAGAAAAGGAAATGTGCCTTCTTAAGCCTTAATAAAAAGGTTATTCCATTTAAAATTAATGTTGTTGGGGTGCCTGGTTGGCTCAGTTGACAGTACATGCCGCTCTTCATTTGAGGTCGTGAGTTTGAGCCCCATGTTGGGCATAGAGATTACTTAAAAAATAAAACTTAAAAAAATTAAATTAATGCTGTAAAGCATAATACAAAGTGACAGTCATTAAAAGTATGATAGGGGCACCTGGGTGGCTCAGTCGTTAAGCGTCTGCCTTTGGCTCAGGTTATGATCCTGGAGTCCTGGGATCCAGCCCCGTATCGGGCTCCCTGCTCAACGGGAAGCCTGCTTCTCCCTCTCTCACTCCCCCTGCTTGTATTCCCTCTCTAGCTATGTTTCCCTCTGTCAAACAAATAAATAAATCTTTTTTTAAAAAAAGCAGTATGTTATGAGCCCATCAATGAATAATAGATGAAATGAAACAGACTATCACAGCCAGAAAAAGACTGGCGTATATGTAAATTTAATATCTGATAACAGTGGCTTTTTAAACCTAGAAGGAAAAGATGACTTACTTTACAAACATCACTGGGACAATTGGATAACTTATTGGGAAAAAAGTAGACGACCTACACATTAAAACAAAAGTTAGGTGGAATGGAATTCTAAACATAAAGAGACAGAGTTATGAAAGGATTAAAGGAAAATAAAGGATAATATTTTATAACCTTGATATGAGAAAATCTTTTCTAAGGAAGAACATAAGACCCAGAGACTATAAAAGAAAAGGATGGATAGGTTTCACTATATCAAATTAAATCTTTTGTAAAGATATTACAAACAAATGTAAAAGATAAGATCGGAGTTGTATAATATCAAAAATACATATAGAACTCCTTAAAGGAGGCCAAATAGCTCAATAAAAAATAAAAGGACAAAGGCTATGGAATTTACAGAAGAAGAAATAAATATGACACCCAGTAGCATATGAAAAGATGTTCAGCCTCACTGGTGAGCAGGGTACAAATCAACACAATACATGGTTATTATTTTGTTTAACCAGATTAGCTACAATTAAAATGATTCATAATATCCAGTTCTGATTGAGGCTGCAGGAAAATGAACACCCTCATGCACTATTCTTTAAAAGATTTTATTTGGGAGACAGAAAGAGAAAGCAAGAGAGAGCAGGAGTTGGGGGGCAGGCAGAGGGAGAGGGAGAAGCAGACTCCCCAGTGAGCAGTGAGCTTGACATGGAGCTCCATCCCGGGACCCCCAGATTGTGGCCTGAGCTGAAGGCAGATATTTAACTGACTGAGACACCCAGGCACCCTAGTATGTCAGCGTTTTAAAGATGTATCCCCTTTGGCCTAGCACCCCTTATTCTAGGAAATCTCTTTTACAGGAATGTGGGAAAACAATAGGGAAGGGAAGATGGATGTAAATGGGGAGATCAGAAGTAGGGTGAACCCACCAGCAGAAGCTGGCACCCCACAGGGAAATGATGGGACCTATGCTGGTTTTCCCTGCTTCCTATCTTGCCAGTGTCAGTGTCCTGCAGAAACCAGGGCCTTTTGTTGCAGAGCGAATCACAAGCAAACACTTGGCCCAGGAGCTGGAGAAGCTGATGGAGGATCTGGGGGAAGGTAGAGAAGTTGCAGATCCAGCTGTAGCTTCACCTCCGAGGAGGTAAGGCAGCAGGTCACCAGGGATGTGCATGAACTAGAAAATGTCTGCTTTGCTTCTACCCTCCAAATCGCCCCTATGGTCCACAGCCCAGCAAGGTGATCATCACAAATTGGACATATGAGTGAATATATGTCCATGCATCATTGTTTGTGCTAGGAAAAATAGGAAACTGTAATGACCATTGTTAAGGGAAGGGTCGATAAAGATTTGGGGTACATATGCCCCAGACAGCATGCCACCACACACTTACCCCACATGGCTAATGTGAATAAAATTAACAACACTAAATGTTGGCAAGGATGGGTAGTAATTAGCACTGTAGCAGTCTTGTACGTTGTTTTTGGAAGTGTTACATGGTACAGCCACCTTGGAAAATAGTGTGGTATTTTCTTATAAAACTAAACATGCCCCTACCCTATGAGCCAGCAGTTCTATTCTTAGGTATTTACTCAAGAGCAATAAAAAGTTCTGTGCAGTGATCTTCCTGGCTCTCCGGCATTCGCTCCTGCTTCTGCTGTTCACTCAGCCTGGGACGCCCAGTCCGGCTACGCCTTCCTCCCGACCTCCGCCTGGAGCCGCGTCCTTGCATCCTGGCCACCACGTCCCAGGCGCACCTGGTCCAGGGCTCCATCCGCAAGAAGGTGCCTGAGGTGCTTACGAATCTCAACAACCAGGCTGGCTGGACCCGAAGCTCCCGCGGTGTAAACCGTCCCCACGGCTGGCTCCCTGGTGCAGCTCACCGTGCGCTCCCACCGCCTCGGCTCTTAAACCATGGCCACCGCAGCCTGGTCGGGGTGGGAACCTCACCCTCAAGTCCAAAATCCGAAAATGTGCAGCGAAGACCTCGCTACACGAAGGGCTGAAGATAATGCGAACACCCTGGCACTAGTATTTGAAGCTGCGAATCAAGAAAAGGTTTTGGATTTTAAAATGAAGTTAATGGTTTTTAAGAAATTTTTTTATTTCTTTGAGAGGGAGAGAAAGCACAAGGCGGGGCGGGGGGAAGGGAGGGGGAGAGCCAGCCCCCCCCCCCCCCCCCCCCGCTGAGCAGGGAGACCCGCCTGGAGCTGGGTCCTATGACCCCAGGGTCACACCCTAGCTGAAGGCAGATGCTTAACCCACTGAGCCACCCAGGCCCCCCTGAAATGAAGTTAATGGCTTTCCATGCGAAACAACTTGGAATCCCAGAACAGGCCTATCGCTGCCTGTGCAGTAAAGAGCCCGCTGGTGAATCTGCACCTATATGTCCAGATCTCAGTCGTATTGGAGACGCTGTTGTAATTTCCCCTGCGAAAGAGGGAGTGAAATTTTCTGCAAGTGGAGTACTAGAAAATGGAAATATTAAGTCCTCACAAACAAGTAAGGTTGATAAAGAAGAGGAAGCTGTTACCATAGAGATGAATGAGCCAGTTGGGCTCACTTTCGCTTTGATACCTGAACCTTTTTACGAAAGCCACTCCACTCTCTCCGCAAGAACACTCGGTGTGTGTGCAGACGCTCTCCCCTTGTGTGAGTATGCACTTGCTGATATTGGACGTTTAAAGTACTGTTTGGCTTCCAAGATCAAGGATGAAGCGGAATCTTAGACATTCTTAAAATCCACGAAGATAAAATTAAGCTCTTTGAGAACTGCTTCTGAGATAGCAACAGGTACTTAAGTCTCTTCTGTCATCACATTTGTACCTCTGTACATATGTAGATATTTTCTGTAAATAACCTATTTTTTCCTCTATTCTTTACAATTTGTTTAAAGCATAAAGTCCAAAGTCGAATCTGATCTTGCTAACCTAGAAATATATCTGCCTTACCTAGAAATGCTTATGATATTCAAAGTAAAAGTGTTTTGACTTTAAATGCTGTTTTTTTTAAGATTTGATTTATTCATTTGAGAGAGAGAGAGAGGGCATGAGGGAGAGAGTGAACACAAGTGGGGGGAAGGGCAGAGGGAGAGGGAGAAGCAGGCTCCCCATTGATGAGGGAGCCTGAGATGGGGCTCCATACTAGGACCCCAGGATCAGGACCTGAGCCAAAGGCAGATGCTTAACCAACTGAGCTATCCAGATGCCCCTCTAAATACTGTCTTAAGAATTTTTTCAAAAAAAAATTTTTAAATAATATTTTTCTTTTTTTTTTTTTAAGATTTTATTTATTTATCTGACAGAGGAGAGATCACAAGTAGGCAGAGAGGCAGGCAGAGAGAGAGGAGGAAGCAGGCTGTCTGCTGAGCAGAGAGCCCCATGTGGGCCTCGATCCCAGGACCCTGAGATCATGATCTGAGCCAAAGGCAGAGGCTTAACCCACTGAGCCGCTCAGGTGCCCTCAAAATTTTTTTGATATTTATTTATTTATTTGAGAGAGCGAGCAGGGGGAGGGGCAGAGGGAGAGGGAGAGAATCTCAAGCAGGCTCCCCACTGAGCACAGAACCCATCATGGGGTCCAATCTTATGACCCTGAGATCATGACCTGAGCTGAAATCAAGAGTTGGACACACAACTGACTGAGCCACCCAGGCACCCCAGAATTTAAATAAAAATTATTTGAATTTCAAATAGCAAAAAAAAAAGTTATGTGCATAGAAAGACTTGTATAAAAATGTGCACAGCTGCTCTATTCATAATAGCCATAACCTGGGGACAGATCAAGGGTCCATCAATAGGAGAATAGATATATCAACTCTTTTTTTTTTTTAAGATTTTATTTATTTATTTGACAGAAAGAAACATAGCTAGAGAAGGAACACAAGCAGGGGGAATGAGAGAGGGAGAAGCAGGCTTCCTGCTGAGCAGGGAGCCCAATGTGGGGCTCGAACCCTCGACTCCGGGATCATGACCTGAGCGGAAGGCAGTTGCTTAACCAACTAAGCCACCCAGGTATATAATAGCCAGTATATAGCCCCCTGATACATAAACTCTTGTTTAGGGATGCCTGGGATTGGTGTCTTAGCTTGGTTCCCCAGAAAGCAAAGCCTGGGGGAAACGCTTATGTGCTAACACGTTTGGGGATATTGAAGTTCTAGGGAAGCAGGAATGAGGAACAAAGGAGAATAAGGCAGGGAAGGGAGACCATAAAAATGTGGATGCATTATTGAGCTGGTCCAGCTTTCTAGCAAGCGTCAATGATTGGTCTCAAGGGAGGTCATCAGGAATGCTGTATGAACCTACTGCATCCCCTGGCTGCTCATGGTGGGGAAGAAGTGAGAAGGATTTATCTGCTGGTTGCTCAATCTCACTAGACAAAGTGTACCCCAAAAGGCATCAACTCTCCCAAGTTTCTGGAACCAACCTCTCCAGCCCACTCTGCAAGCATAAGTGCTGAGTGAGTCTTGTGGAATATTGTGTCTCAGCAGCAACAGTGAAGCCTGTGATTCTGAGGCTCAAGGAGAAAATGGGTTGTATCTGTGAGCAACATGGGGGCCAGGAGTGGTCCCCCACAGTAGGCCCTCCTGGATAAACCAGTGTAGCACAAAGACAATATTGCCTTTGCCTCAGGAGCACAACAAGTCTTCCCTCTGCTGCCTAGAGGAACGTACCTACTACCAGCCAATCCTTTTGAGGGAGCCTTCAGTAACAGCAAGAGAGAAGACCACTGAGCAAATCTGGGGAAATGTAGAATCTGGGTCCAACACAAATGATCTTGGTAAGAGAAGACATTAACATTTAACTGAGTGTACTTTCACATTGCTTAAATCTTTTAGAAGACTGTGTTTATGTACTGCTTGTGTAATTAATCAAGACCAATAAAATTGGGGTGGTGGGGTGCTCAGTTGGTTAGGCGTCTGACTCTGGATTTTGGTTCAGGTCATGATCTCAGGGTTGTGAGATCGAGCCCCAAGTTGGGGTCTGCGCTGGGTGTGGAGCCTGCTTAGGATTCTCTCTCTCCCTCTTCCCCACCAACCCCTTACTTGAGTGCTCTCTCTTTAAAAAAAAAACAATAAAATCAAAATGTGATCATCTCTGTGTAACATTTTGTAGCCAAGATAGTAAGGAGAAAAACAGAATGAATTATGGAAATGCTAGCCTCATATTACACAAACCAGAAAATTTAAGTAAGATTTTTTAGAAAGATTTTATTTATTTATTTACTTATCTATCTATTTATTTATTTATTTATTTGAGAGAGAGAATGAGAGAGAGCAAGCATGAGAGGGAGAAGGTCAGAGGGAGAAGCAGACTCCCTGCTATGCAGGGAGCTCAATGTGGGACTTGATTATGGGACTCTAGGATCATGACCTGAGTTGAAGGCAGTCGCTCAACCAACTGAGCCACCCAAGCGCCCAAGATTTTTTTTTTTAAGATTTTATTTATTTATTTGACACGGAGAGAGAGTGAGATCACAAGTAGGCAGAGAGGCAGGCAGAGAGAGGAGGAAGCAGGCTCCCCACCGAGCAGAGAGCTCGATGTGGCCCTGGATCCCAGGACCCTGAGATCATGACCTGAGCTAAAGGCAGAGGCTTTAACCCACTGAGCCACCCAGGCGCCCAAGATTTTTTTTTAAGATTTTATTTATTTATTTGGCAGAGAGAAACACAGCTAGAGAGGGAACATAAGCAGGCGGAGTGAGAGAGGAAAAAACAGGCTCTCCACTGAGCAGGGGCTTGATCATGGGACTCTGGGATCATGACCTGAGCTGAAGGCAGATGCTTAATGACTGACCCACCCAGGTGCCCCTACGTAAGATATTATTTTAGGTAAAGCAGTACATTAAATGAAACAAAGTGAGATTTAATTTTTATTTCCTTTGTACATAGTCTCCTAAAAATACATTTAAAAATTGGAAAATAGTTCATTGCGATGATGTGTTTTGAATTGTGGCATGGAAATGGTTTATGGTTACTGGAATAATAGGCATACAAAGTACAGGTTTTCTGCTTCCATGAGGGTAAGATAATTACATTTGTTAAAGAGTTAGTAAATGTCACAGGAATCTGACCCATCTTGAGCTCTTAACTCTCTGCTAGTCTGATCTCCCTGGTCATTGAGAGCCTTCCAGCCTATTCCCTCCTTTTCTTCCAGGGAAAAGCCCCACACCCCTCTTTATTAAATTTTAAAGTTTTTGTCATTTGAATATCTCATACAGCACATGATTCTCCTACTTCGTTTCAGTTTTTGGTGATTAAAACATCCATTTATTCCTGAGGGGTGCCTGGGAGGCTCAGTCATTTAAGTGTTCAACTCTTGATTTCGGCTCAGGTCATGATCTTGGGGTTGTGAGACCGAGGCCTGTGTCGGACTCCAGCTTAATGAGGAGTCTGCTTGAGATTCTCTCCGTCTCCCTCTGCCCCCCCCACTCTATCTCTCAAATAAATACATAAATAAAATATTTTTTAAAAGATTTTATTTATTTGAGGGACAGAGAGTAAGCGAACAAGAGAGAGAGAGAGACAGAGACAGAGACAGAGTGAGAGAGAGATTGAGTACAAGCTGGAGGACCGAAATAGGGAGAGGGAGAAGCAGGCCCCCTGCTGGGAAGGGGACTCAATCTCAGGACCCTGGAATCATGACCTGAGCCAAAGGCAGGCACTTAACCAACTGAGCCATGCAGACACCCATAAGTAAATAAAATTTTTTAAAAAACCCAAAAAGCAAAAACAAAAAAAAAACAACAACAAAAAAAAACAAAAAAACCCCCAACCAACCCACATTCATTTATTCCTCAAATGTATGAGTTTATCACAGTATTGTCACTTAGCTCTAAATCTACCCTTTTTTGCCCTTTTTGGTGAAATGAGCAGGACCCTGTATACAAATCTTCTTTGCCAGCTGGAGCAGTGTCGGTCCTTGTGAACAGAGGGCACTGGAAGGACACTGTGCTAGCAGACGCAGGGAGTCTGGTCTGGTTCCAGTTTACTTTTGTTCTTGGTCCTACCCCAGGGGAGCAGTGTTCCCTTCACAGCAAGTTATGCTGGCGTCCTGGGCTGTGCTCTCTGACCCTCCAGTCCAGGCCCATGGCACCTCAGTGAACTGCTCATCTAGTGGGCTGAAGACACATCCTCACCAAAATCATCTAAACTCAATCTTGGCAGGGGATAAGGAGAGATGGGGAGTCTTGAAAATGTGTTCCTTGCTGGAGTATTTTTTGTTTTGCCATTTGTTATTCCTGTTTTCTTTGAAGTTCTCTTTTACCCTTTTATTTTTACTGTTTAAAGATTTTACTTATTTATCTGAGAGAGAGATCAGGAGCAGGAGGAGGAGTAAAGGGAGAAGCAGACTCCTCACTGAGCAGGGAGCCCGATGACAGGCTCGATCCAAGGACCCTGGGATCATGACCTGAACCAAAGGCAGATGCTTAACTGACTGAGCCACCCAGGGGCCCCTCTCTTTTACCCTTTTAGTAGATAATCACCTGTGATAGTTAATTTTATGTGTTTAATCAACATAGAGGATATTTTTGGACCACAGCAACATTTAAATTGGCAAACTTTGGATAAAGCAGATTACTCCCCGAGTAATGTAAGTGGGGCTTATTCAATCAATTGAAGAATAAAAAGATTAGCCTTTCTGCGTCACAAGGACTTCATCAGCAGACTGCCTTTGGACTGGACTGGAACACTGGCTTTTGTGAGTCTCAAACTTTCTTCTTTTTCTTCTTCTTTTCTTTTTAAGATTTTATTTATTTATTTGAGAGAGAGAGAGAGCACGCAAATATGAGCCAGGCGAGGGGCAGAGGGAGAGGGAGAAGCAGGCTTCCCGCAGAGCAGGGAGCTGACTCAGGCCTAGATCCCAGGACCCCAGTATCATGACCTGAGCCAAAGGCAGATTCTTTTTTTTTTTTTTTTTTTAAGATTTTATTTATTTATTTGACAGAGAGAGTGAGAGATCACAAGTAGGCAGAGAGGCAGGCAGAGAGGAGGAAGCAGGCTCCCCGCTGAGCAGAGAGCCCCATGCAGGCCTCAATCGGAGGACCCTGAGATCATGACCTGAGCCGAAGGCAGAGGCTTTAACCCTCTGAGCCACCCAGGTGCCCCAAAGGCAGATTCTTAACCAACTGTGCCACCCAGGTGCCCAGGTCTCAAACCTTCTGACCCAAAGTGCAGGTTTGGACTTGCCAATCTTCATAATCATGTAAGCCCATTCCTTATAATAAATCTCTTTATATAAGATATATATATATAGGGGTGCCTGGGTGGCTCAGGTCATGATCCCAGAGTCCCGGGATTGAATTCCACATCAGGCTCCCTGCTCAGTGGGAAGCCTGCTTTTCCCTCTCTAGCTGTGTTTCTCTCTGTCAAATTATATATATATAATCTATCTTTCTTGACCGGACACCGATTTATCTCAGCACTGCACATGATATAGGGCACATACATGAAGATAATCATAGTAAAATAAGATAAAGTAACTTCCTCCAGTGGTTGAAAGAAATGGACAAAGGAAAAGTTATGAAAACATTTCTTAAGAACTGTGATGGAATGGTGCCTGGGTGGATCAGTTAGTTAAGTGTCTGCCTTCAGCTCAGGTCATGATCCCAGGGTTCCGGGATTGAGCTTCATCTCCTGCTCCCTGTACTTGTGCTGTCTCCCTCTATCAAATAAATAAATAAAATCTTTTAAAGAAAAAAAGAACTATGATGGACATGTTTTTTTAGGACCACGCAGAAGCAGAGCGGAAGGAACACGCACCTCCTGGGATGTCATAAGTTTTCACGGAACGAGTGATGTTCGAACTGAACCTTGAAGGAACACAGTTTTCCAGGCAAATGAAGGTGGAGAGTAGTATAATCTGGGTGGAGGGGAGAAAGTAGGTCCAGAGGCACGAGGAAGCACATTACATATTGGGGAGTGTAAGTGTGGTAGCTCCCCGAGGCTGGGGAACAGAAGGCAGGAGAGAATGGTAGGGACGTGAATGATACCGTGAGTCACTTTAAGTAGTTTGCATTTACTGCCCCAGGCCAGAGATATTCAACCTAGTTCCTGGACCAAAATACCCACCGCAGATGATATTCATATTCATAACAGTTCTATACCTGTGGCGGGTTTTTGCTGAAACACCCCTCCCCTAATTCGAGGGTGTAATGAAGCATCTGTGATTTCTAGTTTCTAGTTGCTGCAGCCTGAAATGACACATGGTTAATGATAACTCATCACCGTCTACAGCATAGATCTGGGAGGCTCTGTGCTATACAAAATTACTGGTTCTAACCCCAGCTCTTTCTCTTCCATTGAAGAGAATGCGTACGTTCCCCTTGGCCTTCTGCAACAGTTCTAATCCATTTTCCAAGTAATCCAAAGGATGGACAACTTCAAGGAGGGCGCAGAAAAATAAAAATCTTTTCAACAGGTTCAGGCTGCAGGGCAGAGAGCAAAAAGCCAGACTGACAGACTAATGTGGGGACAGGGCCAAGTCCTTCTGGGGCATTACAGATGGGGGTGAACTGTTGATAGCACATAGGCATTCTCTCAGCTCAGCCTCTCCTACAAATAGAAGGAATTACAGGAATATATAAAAAAGGAATTACAGGCTCAGAGACGACCTCATCCCAGTGTTCCTGCTCCTTGAGAGTTGAAAGGTAAATGCTTGGAAGGGCTGCTGGTCCACAGTGACAGCAAAGGGGAGTGATGCAGACTAGCTGTGTGGTGCCTGGCACTCCTTTCTCTGGGCCTCCTCCCCTCTCTCTCCTTAAACTCATTTTGACTACATGAGTCATTTTTGCCGAGGTAACAACTAACCTCAAAATCTCTGGGGCTTACAACAGAGGCTGGTGAACTTTTTCTGCAAAGGGCCAGATAGTAAATATTTTGGGCTTTGTGGGACATTTAGTCTCTGTTATGACACTCAGCTCTGTCTTTAGAACAAGACAATAGTAGATGATATGTACACGAATAAGTGTGACTATGTCCTGACAAAACTTTATGAATACTAAAATTTGAATTTCATATAGTTTTTATGTCATAAATCTTGTTCTTCTTTTGATTATGTTTTATTGAGATATACTTGACATACAACATTGTATTATATTAATTACATAATGATTTGATATGTGTATATATTGAAAAATGATCACCACACTAAGTCTAGTTAATATTCATTACCTCACAGTTACAAATTTTTTTCCTTGTGCTGAGAACGTTTAAGATCCACTCTCTCAGCAACTTTGAAATATACAGTATAATATTAATTGTAGTCACCATACGTACACTACATCCCCCTGACTTACTTATTTTGTAACTGGAAGTTTGTAACCTTTGACCCCCTTCACCCATTTGCCAACCTCTGGCAACTTCCACACTCTTCTCTCTATCCATGGATTTGTTTTGTTTTGTTTAGATTCCACATATAGGTGAAGTCATACAGTATTTGTCTTTCTCTGACTTATTTCATTTAACATTATGTCCTCAGAGTCCATCCATGTTGTTGCAGTCGCAAAAACCACCTTCTTTTTGTGGCTAATATTCCATCGTGTGTATACATATATAGACCACATTTTCTTTATCCATTTATCCACGGATGAACACTTAGGTTGCTTCCACGTCTTGGCTATTCTAGAGAATGCTGTATTGAACAAGAGGGTGCATATGTCCCTACAAATGAGTGTTTTTGTTTTGGAAAAACACCCTAAAGTAGAATTGTTGGATCATATGGTATGTCTATTTTTAATTTTTTTAGGAAAATTCTGTTTTCCAGAATGGCTGCACCACTTTACATTCCCACCAACCGTGCACAAACTTTCCCTGTCCTCCACATCCTCACCAAGACCTGTTTTCTTATCTGATAACCACCATTCTAACAGGTACGAGGTGATATCTCATTGTGGTTTTGATTTGTATTCTCCTGATGAAAAGTGGTGTTGAGCACCTTTTCATGAACCTGGCCACCTATATGTCTTTTGTGGAAAAATGTATATTCAGGTCCTCTTCTCATTTTTTAACCAGATTGTCTTGTTTTTTCTTGAGTTGTATGAATTCTTTACATATTTTGGATATTAATCCCTTATCAGATATATGATTTTCAAATATTTTCTTTCATTCAGTAGGTTGCCTTTATTTATTTGTTTATTTTTAAAGATTTAATTTATTTGACAGAGAGAGAGAGAGAGAGCACAAGGAGGGGCAGCAGCAGCAAGCAGTGGGAGAGGGAGGAGCTGTCTCCCCACTGATCAGGGAGCCCAGTGCCGGGCTGGATCCCAGAACCTGGGGATCATGACCTGAGCTGAAGGCAGACCCTTAATCAATTGAGCCACCCAGGTGTCCCAAGGTTACCTTTATTTTGTGAGCATGTTCTTTGCTGTGCACAAGCTTTTTAGTTTGATGTCGTCCCACTTGTTTACTTTTGTTTTTGTTACCTTTGCTTTTGGTGTGAAATCCAGAAAGTCATTGCCAAGTCCCATGTCAAGGTGTTTACAGCCTATATTTTCATCTAGGAGTTTTATGGTTCAGTTCTTACATTTAAGTCTTTAATCCATTTTGAGTTAATTTTTGTGTATGGTATAAGATAATGATACAGTTTCATTTTTTTGCATGTGGCTGTCTAGTTATCCCAACATCCTTTATTGAAGAGACCGTCCTCTCCCCATTGTATACTCTTGGTTCCTTTGGTATAAGTTAATTGACCCTCTGTGTGTGTTTTGACTACTTTTCAGCTTTCTGAAAATGAAAAAAAAAAATCTTAGTTATTCTTATGGACCTATAGACATAGCCGCTGGAATGGATTGGCCCATGGACTGTAGTTTGCTAACCCTTGGTTTACAAAAATCAACATCCCTTTCTTGCTGTCTTTACGTGTTGGTGATTGCAGGTCAGATTCTGTGGCCCAAAGCACCTCTCCTTGGGGCCTACACTGGACGATAGGAGCAGCCCCTACCTGAGTCACACTATTCACGCATCAGAGAGGAAGAACAAGAGTTGGAAACACAATGTGGAAACACATGATGCCTAATAAAGCTCCCGCTCAGAACTAACATGCATTTACCGCTCATATTCCATTGGTCCAAGCCAGTCACAGAACCAAACCAGACAGTGGGGCAAGAAAATGTGCTCTGACTCCAGAGAGGCATTGGAAATCACACAGCAGGGATTCCTGGCTGGCTCAGTGGGTTTATCGTATGTCTTCAGCCCAGGTTGTGATCTCCCGGTCATGGGATCAAGTCCCGCATCGGGCTCCTTGCTCAGCAGGGAGTCTGCTTCTCCTCTCTGTCTGCCTGCTGCTCCCCCAGCTTGTGCTCTGTCTCTCTCTGGCAAATAAATATATAAAATATTTTAAAAAATAAAAAGAAAGAAAGAAAATCATACAGCAGTGGCTGTGACATATAATCAATCCTCTCAGAGTGAAAGAAAGGAATAGTTGGGAAGGCAAATACAGCACGCCAGCCTGTACCACTATACATTCCCAGTACACATTAGGACAACGCTGGTCAAAGTGCGGCTCAAAGACAGATGTCCTTGGTCTGTCATAAGTGTGGAAAGTGAAAGGTGAGTAAAAATCTAAGAAGTTTTATATAATAAATATGCCTGTAACAGATTGGGAACAAAAACAATCTGGTTCTTCACCACAGTTGAAGAAGAACTTCATCAGCAGACAGAGTAGCCAATACTTTGGGGGATGTGAGTTCTTGGGCCGATGTACAACCATGATGAGAAAAACAACAGACGGAACCACGCAAACACACATGTACACACAATCATATATATATATATATATATATGTATGTATATACATATATACATATGTATATATATGTACATATATATATAAACCTAAGAATTAGTGAAATAAAAAAATCAGAAATTTAAAATAAGGATAATACTTAGAGAACAGATTTTATTAACATCTAAGGTAAAGAGAAATCATAAAAAAGAATCAAGAAGGAATACTAGGATTGAAAATGGAAAGAACACAAGAGATAGAATAAATAGAAGGATAAATATGGCTAGAGAAAAATCAGTAAATTTCAAGGTCATATTGAGGAGCTTTCCCATAGCATAGCAAGAAAGGACAAAAAGATAAAGGATACAAAAAGAAGTCGAGAGACATGGAGGACAGGAATAAAAATGCCAACATCTGGAAAATTTGGGGTTCCAGAAGACAGGTGAAAAAACACGGAGAGGAATAAATTATATTTTGAATCATGAAGGTAACCTTCCCAGAATTAAAGAAGGATGAAAGGTTTTAGATTTAAAGGACCCATTGGAATGCCAAATAGGAGCATTAAGAAAAAATCCACACTGTGACACATTATTACAAAAGGTAAGATGGTCAATGTAAAATGTGAGAATATCAAGGACAAAGAGAAAATTTTAAGGGAATTCTATGGGAAGAGATAGGGCAAATCGGTATCATACCACTTAGCAGCAACACTGGATGCAAGGTAAGGACAGAACAATATGTTTTAAAGTACCAAAGGAAGAGAACTTTGATTCTAGAATTTTCTATATCCCATCAAATTCTCATTCAAATGCTAGAGCATAATACAGATATTCTCCAGCACACAAAGCCTTGGCAGCTTTGCCCCACAAACACTGAGAACAATCTTGAAGAAAGTAATCAAGATGAGACATAAATCCAAGACATGCTCCAAGAGACTGGAGAAATAACAATGTTCAAATGCTCTGGGACTCCTGCCTGGCCCAGTTGGTAGAGACTGTGACTGGGTTCTGGGGTCTTGAGTTCAAGCTCCACACTGGGTATAGAAGTTACTTTAAAAAAAATTGTTCAAATACTTTGGTAAAGTTTATCTTTGTCTTTAAAGAAAAGGGGTTGTATCAAATAAGATGAAAAGAGAAAACACATCTATAACAAATAATATCAATACTGGAGGGAGGTAGAGAAAAAGAAACACAAGTGTATGCTTAAGTACTTTCTTATTAATGGGAAGAAATAGATATTGATACATTTAATTGTTCATAAGAGTAAAAAGCATGAATATAAGTAATAAGTTAAGAACAATCACAATGTGGGGTGCCTGGGTGGCTCAGAGGGTTAAGCAGCTGCCTTTAGCTCAGGTCATGATTTCTAGGTCCTGGGATCGAGCACCATATTGGGCTCCTGGCTCAGTAAGGAGCCTCCTTCTCCCTCTGCCTGCTACTTGTACTCTATCTGTCTGTCTGTCTCTCTCTCAAATGAATAAATAAAATCTTAACAAGAAAAAAAAAGAACAACCACAATGTGAGTAAAAATGAAAATGTACAGCTTTTATTTTATTTAAAAATTTATTTATTTATTTATTTAGCCAAGGGGGAAGAGGAGGGAGAGAGAAAGAATCTCAAGCAGACTCTGTGCTGAACACGGAGCCTGACATGGGGCTCAATCCCACCACTCTGAGATCATGACCTGAGCCAAAACCAAGAGTCAGATGCTGACTGAGCCACTCTGGTACCCCCCAATTTATAATTTTTAAATCAGTCAAAGAAAACTTAACCTAGGGCCGCCTGGGTGCCTCAGTTGGTTGAGCAACTGCCTTTGGCTCAGGTCATGATCCCAGAGACCCGGGATCAAGCCCCACATCGGGCTCCCTGCTTGACAGAAAGCCTACTTCTCCCACTCTCACTCCCCCTGCTTGTGTTCCCTCTCCCGCTGTGTTTCTCTCTATCAAATAAATAAATAAAATCTTTAAAAAAAAAGAAAGAAAGAAAACTCAATCTAGGGAGTCTGGGTGGCTCAGTTAGTTAAGGGTCAGACTTTGGCTTAGATCACGATCCCAGGGGTTTAGGATCAAGTCTGATATCAGGCTCCCTGCTCTGCAGCGGGTCTGCTTCGCCCTCTGCTCCTCCCCCCACTTGTTCTCTGTCTCTCTTGCTCTTTCTCTCTCAAATAAGTAAATAAAATATATAAAAAAAAGAAAACTCAATCTAGCCAACAGACTAAAGAGAACAGGACAACACTATAAAAAGAATAAACTATGAAGCAAATGTAAAATATGACAGAAGTAAATCCTAATTTAACTATAATACAATAATATGATTGAATTAAATTCAAAATTCAAATTAAATTCAAAATTAAATTAAAAATCCAGGATTCTCAGACTAGTTTTTAAAAACCAACAATTTATCAAAGTGTATATTTAAAACCAAAATAAGCAGGACAGAAAAATGGGATAGAAAAAGCTATGCCAGGCATATATGAATCAAAAGAATCCAGAAGGTAGTAACCCTAATATGTAATAAAATAGGATTTAGAGTAAAAAAAAGTCATAAAAGACAAAAGATATTATGGAACTTAACATAGGAAGTAGAGGAAGAAAATTATAATTGCCAGCTCTTGTCTGTGACCAGTTTTAGAAACAAGGACTGTATTAGCTATGCACTTTCTTTCTTGATTACAGAATATCATATTATGACTTAATTGATAAGACATGACTATTTCTCCGAGTGATGTCATTCTTCATGAGTCCTGGGGTAGTCTCTTTCACAGAGTGAGAGTTCTCTTTCTATGATAGTTGAATTATGTTAGGTGGAAACATTTTGTTACTACTGTTGTTTTGAAATTTAAGTTTGGGAAGTTTGTATGGATAATAAGTACACAAAATGATGGACTGTGGCATATACTGTGTATTGGCTCATTTAACACAGTGTTCAATCCCCATTTTGTTTGTCTTCCTATACCACATAGGTTGGAAAGCTAAAAACTACATTTCCCAGACTCCCTGGAGCTATTTTTCAAATAGATGCATTCGCATGAGACTGGAATGAAGGAAATGAGAAATGTGAGGCAAAAGTCATGCCTATGGATACATCAGCTCTTCTTGCAAGCATAGTTTGAAGGCATTGGTTTTTCTGGGGCAGCTTCGCAGTGATTTCAGCATCTATGTCTAATGTCATAGCATTAGGTGGTGGCCGCATTTGGGGCTCTACAACAATAGCCATGTGGTGTGGTTGGGAGTTCCTCATGGCTGCTGTCATCTTGAACTTTCAGCATCTAAGCATGATTCTCTGGCCCACTTGGATACTCATAAGCCACTTACTATTGTCTAATAAACCCCTTTCTGTTAAACTACCCAGAGTGGATTCTATTCTCTACAAGTAACAATACTGACTCTAGAAGACTGTTAGCCATCCCTCAACATCTTTTCTCTCTTTCTTCCTTAGTAAGAGAATTTTTAGTACACATATTATTGTTCCCATATAAAGACTGTATTTCTCAGATTCTCTTGCAGCTAGATGTGACCATGTGACTAAGTTCTGACCAATGAGATGTAAATCAAAATGCAATGTGGTATTTCCAGCAATTTTTTTCAAAGATTTTGTTTATTTATTTGACAGAGAGAGACACAGTGAAAGATGGAACACAAGCAGGGGGAGTGCGAGAGGGAGAAGCAGGCTTCCTGCTGAGCAGGGAGCCCGATGTGGGGCTGGGTCGATGTGGGGCTGGATCGACTCTGGGATTATGACCTGAGCTGAAGGAAGACGCTTAACAACTGAGCCACCCAGGTGCCCCTATACTTCTGCTTTGAATGTAGAGTTGGTGGTCTATTTTACAACAGGAGCATGAGGGCTACATGCTAGGTATGGTGGAACAGAAAGTTGGCAACAAGCCTGGTTCCTTGAATGACATCATAGAATGGAGCTTCTATACTGTAAGGTCCAGTTTTGGAATTCAAGCCACCAGCCTGTTTACTCAGAAAAACAGCTCCAAGTGTTATGAACAAATGGCCCCTGGAAAACAAAGGTGAGCCAGGTTGGGGGAGAGGCCCAACCAGTTAAACCCCTTAATCTTCCATCCAGGGAGCATCCAGGGAGGTATTTAGATGCAAACTAAGAATGGGTGGACCAATACTGGAACTTGGGGTCAGATGGAAAGGCAGAGGTGCCCCCACCTCTGGGGTCCAGAGCCTATGGAGGTGCAAATTAACTCAGACAAGCCCAATGTATAGGAAGCCATTCCTATACAATGGGAATGCAAATTAACTCGTGACCCTAGTCAGTTTGTGATTTGGGGGGGGGGGTGCCCTATAAAAGCTAGCCTGAGAAGTGGGGCAGGGTCCTTTTCCAGAGAAAAGTGACCCTGGCTAGCCAGCTAGCCAGAAAAATTCTGATGCTTGGCACAAAATAAAGCTTTGCTTGACCTTCACTTTGTATCAGCCTTGTTCCTTTGACCATGGACCCTATTATACTCTAGCCTTGAATCATCTACCTCCAGGTTTTTTATGTAAGAGAAAAATACACTGATAACTTGTTGAAACCATTGTTATTTTAGAATTTCTGTCACTCTCAGCTAAATCTAATTCAATGAATCAATGACCAATAAAACCATAACTCCAATTTAGAAAATATACACCCGTGGCACCTGGGTGGCTCAGTTGGTTGGGCGACTGCTTTCGGCTCAGGTCATGATCCTGGAGATCTGGGATCAAGCCCCACATCGGGCTCCCTGCTCAGCTGGAAGCCTGCTTCTCCCTCTCTCAGTCCCTCTGCTTGTGTTCCCTCTTTAGCTTTGTTTCTCTCTGTCAAATAAATAAATAAATAAAGTCTTAGAAGAAAAGAAAAAGAAAAAAGAAAAGAAAATATACACCCTTCCCTTTCTTATCATTAATCTCTGGTTCATATTTCAGGATTAGCTTAAAATTCCATATCATTCAGTCTCTGATTATGCTAATGCACATCTTACAATAACTCCCAGTGGTGTAGTTCCTTAAATACAGCTCCTTGAGGACAGTTCATCTCGATCTGAAGATCCATGAACTAAAGACAAGTTATCTGTTTCATACTTACCCAACACAATGGTGGTACATATAGGATAATCACTATAGACATCCCTCTTCAAAAAGGACAAAGATGCTGGCACAAATGAGTCACTGGTCCATAGCAATTCTGAAATCCATCTGACAAATGTTGGAACTTCCTTGATTAGGATTCAAGGCCTGGGGAGAATCATCCATGGATCTTGGTTCTACCTTCTAGTCTCTTGGTTCTGCCCTGAGTCATCCTTCCTTTTGCATAGAAAATAATCCACATTTGCAACTGTGTAATTTTCACAGACTGCATTTTACCAGTAGAATTTGAGGGGTCAGAAGATATCTTTTCACTTTGTATTGCCACTGATCCTTTCAGTCCAACTGGGCAGTGTTCCTCTGAGCACTTCTTAAAACACAGGGAACCTCTTGTGAACCTTCTTGAGGTTCACTCCATTAGACAAAAGGTATCCTCACAAAGCTCTTCAAGACAAATCCTTCTATGACCTTGAGCTTCTGTTGAGGAACAATGAACGCCCTTATGCTTTCTCTCTCTTTTTAGAAAACATTTGTTTGAGAGATAGAGAGAGAGAGAGAGAGAGAGAGAGAGAGAGAATGAGTGGGGAGAGGGGCAGAGGGAGAAGCAGGCTTCCACTGAGCAGGGAACCCAACATGGGGCTCAATCCCAGGATCCCAAGATCACGACCTGAGCTGAAGGCAGCAACTTAACCGATTGAGCCACCCAGGTATTCTTGCCTTTAACTTCTTAGAATTCTACTGTTTGAATGAGGATTCATAAGTCATATCCTTAAATCTTTAGAGGACCTTTTATCTAAATGAACGATACTCTGAGGTAACACCTTCCATCTTTCTTAGGTCTTGACAAAGGATTTTACATCTACTCCCTTCACTTCACTTTTGGACTGTGTTTTCCTGACATTGTCCTGGATTTAATCTTTGCTCAGAAGCCATTTCTTAATTTTACATCATTTGTCACCTGGAGAGGATGGAATTTTCAAAACCAGAAAGTTCTGGCTTCCTTTTTTCTAAAAGTCCTTCCTTTACCTTATCTCTCTCCTTTCTGGTTTTACTACAAGTGGCAAGAAGAGACCAGGCAGCCCCTTCCACATTTTGCATGGAAATCTCCTTAGCTAGATCACCCAATTTATTGGGTATATTTTCCACTTTTCACCTTACTGCAGGCAGTAGTTTTGCTAATTTCTGCCAACACATAACAAAGTCCCCTTCCTTTCAGTGTTCAACATGATTTTTGTGATTTTTCCTTTAGGCCCTCCCTTGCAGCGTCCTCA
The DNA here is from genome assembly GCA_004023965.1 of Spilogale gracilis. Taxonomy (NCBI): domain Eukaryota; kingdom Metazoa; phylum Chordata; class Mammalia; order Carnivora; family Mephitidae; genus Spilogale; species Spilogale gracilis. The sequence goes on from PITA01005975.1 coordinate 89,629, forward strand.
AAGGCCATCAGGAGTCTACTGTTTTTCCAAAAGGCTCAAGTTTCACCAACACTCCCCTCCGAGCCCTGCCACCTTCCATGGTTCAGTTCCAAAGTCACATGTTCAGGTTTTTGTTATGGTAGCACTTTTAGGTACCACAACTTGTAGAAGTTATCTATTGCTGCCTAACAAGTTGTCCCCACAACTTACTGGCTTAAAAAAACAAATACTAATTACTTCACAAGATTTCTGAGGGTCAGGAATCTGGAAGCAGCTTAGTTGGTTGGTTCTGGCTCTGGGTCTCTCAGGAGGTTTCGCTGAAGTTGATAGCTGGGATTGCAGTCAGCTGAAGGCTTGTCTGGGGCTGGAGGATCCGATCCAAGGTGGCGTGCTCTCACGGTTGTTGGCAGAAAGCCTTAGTTCATCTCCACTTGGCTGCCTGAGGATACTGGCTCCTCCCAGAACAGCAGAACTAAGACAGAGAGGGATCAAGCAGGAAGCTGCTTTGCCTCTTATCACCAAGACTCTGAAATCACACACTGTAATTTCTGCTTGATTCCATTCTTTAGAAGCAGGTCATTAAGTCCAGCTCACACTCATGCAGAGGGGAACTGGGATCAACCTCTTGAAGAGAGTGGTGTCAGAGAATGTGTAGGCATGTAGAAACCATCATGCCTATCCATATTCTTTTCCTTGCCCTCTATTCCAATGGGGATAGTGGAGTTTTCACTTTTCCTGTCTAGGCACTGTTCCTCTGTTTGAGATTTTGATCCCCTTCTCCCTCAATTGCAGAAATTCAGCCACTGTTAATTCTTCCTCTTGTATATTGAATCCTTCCCTCTTGTCTTCATGCTTTCCTTCAGCATTTATTATTAACTCTTCATGCATATCCCCTTCTAGCTAATACTCTCTCTGTTTGTAGTAGTCTTTTTAAAAAAAGATTTTATTTATTTATTTGACAGAGAGAAACACAGTGAGAGAGGGAACACAAGCAAGGGGAGTGAGAGAGGGAGAAGCAGGCAGCCTGATGTGGGGATCGATCCTGGGTCTCCGGGATCATGACCTGAGCCGAAGGCAGTCATTTAACCAACTGAGCCACCCAGGCGCCCCTCTGTTTGTAGTAGTCTTAACACATGTCCCCAAATTCTCTGACATTCTTCCCATTAAGAGATAGCAGCTATAGCAAAGTCCACAATAGTCAAAGTATGGAAAGAACCTAGATGTCCATCAACAGATGAATGGATAAAGAAGATGTGGTATATATACACAATGGAATACTATGCAGCCATCAAAAAGAATGAAATCCTGCCATTTGTAACAACATGGATAGAACTGGAAGGGATTATGCCAAGCGAAATAAGTCAATCAGAGAAAGATAATTATCATATGATCTCTCTGATATGAGGAATTTGAGAGGGAGGTAGGGAGGGAAAAAATGAAACAAGATGGGACTGGGGAGGGAGAAAAAACATAAGACTCTTAATCTCTGGAAAAAAACTGAGGGTTGTGGGGGGGGGAGGGATATGGTTGCTGGGTTTTAGAAAAAAAAATAGATAGCTGCTATGTCCCCTTCTGTTTGAATCTTGGTAGGTTGTGACTTCTTATCCCAATGGGATAGGGCAAGTGAGGCGCCATAACTTCTGTTGATAGGTGTAAAGGATCACACAGCTCCTTCCTAGTTCTCTTGGATACTCCTTCTCAGAACCCAGTCACCACACTGCAAGTAGCTGAGGGCACATGGAGAGGCCATGAGTAGGTGCTGCGGGTAAGTCATAGCTGAGCCAGTTTTCAAGTCATCCCAGTCTTGGTGCCAGACCTGGGAATGAAGAAACCTCCAGATGATTCCACTTCGCAGGATTCAAGTCACTCCTAGCCATCTGGGTCTTCCCAGATGAAACTCCAGACATTGTGAAACAGAAACAAGCCATCCCTGCTGTGACTTGTCCAGTTCTTGATCCACGGAATCCCTGAACATAATAATATAGCTTCATTTTATGCCATTAAGTTTGGGTTGGAACCGGAACATCCCCTTTACACCAAAATCTAAGGAGTTGTTTCTTCTCAGAGTGCCTGGGTAGCTCAGTGAGTTAGGTGTCATGATCCCATGGCCCTCCCAGCCCTGAGTCAGTGTGAGCTGCACTTAATGACCTGCTTCTAAAGAATGGAATCAAGCAGAGGGGGATTCTGCTTTTCCCTCTCCCTCTGCCCTTCGTGTTCGCTCTTCCTCTCTATCTCAAATGAATGAGTTTTTTTTTTAAGTTGTTTCTTCTCATTACTACAATAAATGGTTGTATCACCATTTATTCCTCTAATCTGGATTTTGTTCCTTTCTTTCAAGTTGAAGTCAATGATCTCCAAGTTGTTAAATCTCATAGACACTTTCTCTTAGCCTGTTAAGGGAAGTATTTAACACTATCGTCCAGTTCTTCCTTTTGGAGTTACTCTTCTCCTAGTTTCTATGACACCACCCAAGGTGGCATCCCAGGCCACTTCCTTCCTCTCTAGTTGCTTCTTGGTGTCATTTGCAATTTCACCTTCCTCTAACCAGCCACTGGGTGACGAAGGGGCTGCAGCTCGGTTCTAAGCCTTCTTCTCTTCTCACTTTGTATTCCCTATCTATGCCAGTGGTTCTAATTCCCATCCATAGGACATCAGTGACAACATTTTATCTCTTAACAATTCTATCCATTAAGATCTGTGCCATATGTCCAGAAGCCTTAACATTTTATACTTATTAGGGTTCTTAGTTGCACAGAGACTGCTCATGGCTGATTTAAGCAGAAATGAATGTATTAAAAGTTCACAGAATCCTAGAGAGAGCAGAGCACAGGGATTGGAGCCTTTGCTAGGCAGGCATAAACAACAGCCAAGTCATAGCACAGAGCTGGCCTGGTGAGGCTACTGACACCAGTCTCAGCAAAGACACATGGCAGCTGCCACCTCTGATAGCATTGGCCCTGGACAGTGGATGCTGCCACTAGCAGCCCTACCACTAGCGCCTGGAGATACGATCTTGTAGTTGTCACTACTGCAAGAAAAGTTTGAAGTTCCTGCTTCTTGGTCTCATAGGTCCCTCTTCAAAGTGTGTGCATCTCATTATCAAAGTATGGAGCATGGGCACTGTCCCCGCTGTGGGGATTCTGGGAAAGCAAGTCACTGGCATTTCCAGATTCTATTAGAAGGCAGATTCTACCTGACAGCAATTAATCACAACGTAAGGGATTCTCCAAATACATAAATGAGTTTCAGAAGCTGGGAGGGGGAAGGGAAAGGGGGAAAACTTCGATTACTCCTTCCTTGCAACGAAGTGTTTATCACCATTCTGCTGTGCTCTCTGGAGAAACTCTTTTGTAGAACTCTTTTGCATGTTTTAATTAACTAAGTGTAAAATAAAACGTTGCACTATAACAATGCCCAGGTCTTTCTGGGAGAGTTGTCAATGGGGATGCTTGCAGAGTAGCTTGAATACATCCAACCCTCCTGATATTTAACGTTTTCAAACATGTTTCCATTTACCTGTTCAGAATGTGAAGGAATGCAGGTAAATAGCTAAACACCTCTACATTAATAAGGAAGTGACATTAAGAGGTCATTGTGAAGATTTTGCATCCCTCTCCTAGAGCATCTAATCCTCAAAATGCACAGCTAATTCTTGATGGAACCAAAGCAATGAGCTTTGTCCAATTTGACTGAGTATGACATAAAAGAGGAAGCCATCGAAAAATGGAAGGTTTTGACATTTTCCCCCAGTTTTATTACATTACAGTGCTTTTCAGTACCCAACTTAACATAAGGAACTAGAAACCAATTTGTAGAATTCATGTTTCTGTAGCTGCAGTGAAAATTCAGAGATTTAAGATTTTTAGCAAATATATAACCTGTTTGCACTTAGGGTCATAAATACGGCCAAAGAAAGTTGATGTGCAATGAATTTTTGTATTCGAAAACACAAAACCTGCTATTTTTACTAGTTTTATATTTTCTCTGAACTTAAGAATTATTTTATTTTATCTCAGATTCTCTGGGTTCTCCTCTTCAAATAGAATGCTTGTGACCTGAGGAGGTTTAGAAAAGGTTATCCCCAACCAAAACAAGTGCTTCAATAAAGGGAAGAATTCTGTGAAATCGCTTACATTTGACGTTACTAAACTTAAGTACAATAATGTCACATGTACTTATACAGTAATTGTGGGCACGCCTAAGTCCCTCCCTCTTTCCTAAACCAAATTCCCCAGATCCTAGAAATCCAGCCCTTCTGCCCTCCGGAGGCGCCTTTCCCAACGTAAAGTACAATTTTAAATTTAAGCTCCTGACTAAATAATGATTCCATGGTCAACGGCCAGGGAACCTGGGCACCCCGGAGCCTCTGGAGGGTGCAGCGGGTGTCGGCAAGGGCAGGGGGAGTGGGCGAAGCTGCTGGTTGGTGCCTGAAATCTGTGCGTTGCCCCTTTAATTGTGTCCCCAGCCCTCGGGCGTTTCTGTCCAACGCCCACGTCAGCAAATACCTTTTGTTTCTCTCACGTTGGGGCTACTTGTTTTAGGGCGCAAAGGAGCGGCTTCGAAAGTGGGTATTTCCCCTGCCGAGGACCAGGAATCGTCCCCGACTCCGCGCGCGCGACCCGCCGGTGCGCCGCGGCCCGCGGTAAGTGGCTGCGCGCGGCGCGGGCGGAGGGCGGGCGGGGCGTCGGGGCTACCGGGACGGGCCGCGAGCCTCGCTGCGGGCGGAGGGCGGGCGCCGGGCGGCGGCGGTGGCGGGATGCGGCCCGGGCGCGGCGCCCCCAGACGGCCCCCCGGCCGGGAGAGCGGCGGGAGGCGCAGAGGCGGCCGGGCGCCATTTGCAGCCCCCGGCGCAGAGGCGGCGGCGGCGGCGGTGGCGGCGCGCCGGCTCCGAGGGGCTGGGGACGGTCACAAAGGCGGCGCGGGCGGCGGGCGGCTGGTGGCTGGCGGCTGACGGTGGGGGGCCCCAGCCTCGGGGCGGCGGCCCGTGGGGAGAGGCGGGCGGCGCCGGGGCGCACGGGCTCAGGACCCCGCGGCCGGCCCTCCCCGCGGCCGCCCCGCCCGGCCAGCCCCTCCTGCGCGCCCGGGAGGGGCTGCGGGACAATGGCCGCGCCGTCGCCGCCCGCGCCCGCCTCGCCGCCCTCCCGCCCGGCCCGCCCCGGGCCGACCCGGGAGCGGGGAAAGGCGGGAAAGGCGCGCGGAGCCTCCTGGCGGCAGCGGCGGCGGCGGGCAGGCGGCGCGGGGACGGCGCCCGGCGTGTGTGGAGCCGTCGGGCGCCGCGGGCTCCCGGAGGGTCGGCGGCCGGCGGGGCTCGGGCTGCGCGGCGAGTGACGGGCGGCCCGCCCAGTAGGACAGCCGGGGGGCGGGCGGGCTGGGGTCCCGGCGCTGCAGCCTCGCGCCCCGGGCGCTTCCACGGGAAGGTGGCTCCCGGGCAGTAGTCCGAGTTTCTCCTCCATCCTCCATCCTTTGGTTTTATATCGTGATGCAACAGATCCGGGCTTAGAACCGAAGGCTGACTTGCTACACGAAACACATACTGAGCCATAATTTTTGGTTTATGACAACCGCACAAACACACCCTCTATCCGTGTAGACTGCCTCTTTTGTAAGTTAGTTAATGGTTTGGCTCCTTCCCCTTCCAGTGCGCTTATTTCACATTGATTGTGCTAGTAGCCAGACTCCACACCTTTCCAAGACGTTTTAGGTTTTCTTTCCCCCTCTCTCTCTTTTTCTTTAAAAGAGATATAATTGCTATAAAACATTGTGTTAGTTTTCGTTTTAAGACGTCTTTGGAAGCAGTAGATTCCCACCTAGTGGGCTTTTAACTACGCACGTCACTATTCCATTCTCAATAAACGTTTCTGTTTGCGGAAGTTTATTTAGTAAATGGAGTGCCTTCATCTATATGAATTATTTCACTTAATTTCACATAAAACAGCCATCCAGTCAGGTCGATGGTTATTCTACTTTCCAGATGAGGAAATGCATTGAGTATAGAATGTAAGCGTTAAACCAGAAGGTGAACGATGGCAATCTCCCAACGCCCTTGCCTCCTGTTCTTGTTCTTCATTCCCTCCTAAAGGTACCTCCAGAGTCTTCTGGAAAGCAAGTCGGTCACTTTGCTTTCCTGCTCTAAAAACCTTAATTGATCTTTATCAGAAAAAAAAAGTCCAAAATCCTCTACAGAGGAGGCAAAGCTCAAACTTCCTCTCTAGTCCCACCTTCCCCAAGCCTCCAGTATGTGTGGGTTTGTGGGACCCCTGGAGCAAGAGCTCTTTGCTGCTAACTAGGGATCAGAGATCTTTATTCCTGGGAACGTCCTTGGCCACAGCAGTGGTAAATGCAAAGTGACTAACCTGCAACTCTTGGCCAAATGGGCACATGTGGTTTAGACTGGAAGATGTCAGCAGAAGGCATCTGGAGTACCTGGTCTCCTTCCAGACCATGTAAATTTCTGACCCCACGATACCTGATTGTTCTCTATAACTGAAGTCTTATTTTTCTGCTTGAAACTGGGTTTCTGTTATGTTTATAATGTTTAAAGGATTTGATGTATGCTTTTTTGATACCCTCTAGGGAAGTTTTTGTCACTTCTTTGCTCAAAAATGGTTAGGTGCCTCCCGGTTTTTAGTGGTTCCTATCTTATTCATATTAAAAGCCGAGGCCTTATAAAAGTTGGTCCTTGATGTCCTACCTGCTGCACAGGCTGTCCTTCCTTTTGAGTCCATTTCTCTTTCCTGTCTCCAGCCCTCCAAACCTCTCTGCTCCATGTTAGAGTCTTTGTGGTCCCATCTTCCTAGAACACTCTTCCCATAGATACCACATGACTGTCTCATCTCCTTTAGATTTAAATGCCAGCTTCTCAATGAGACTTGTCTCAGCTATTGTTTCGATTCTTTTAAGTGTTTTTATACTTAATTCTAAATCTTCCCAGGGTTAAAAGATTTTCATTCACTGAAGAATACAATTACCATGCTAGTTAGCTTAAATTCTTTATGACTCAGGGATTTTTGCTAAGGAAGCTAATGAGATGGTTTTGGTGACCTTGATGGGACATACTAAATTCTAGTTTAATGACTATAAATCTTAAAAGAGATGGTATTGGAGCCCACAGTCCTTTCTTCTTCTTCTTCTTCTTCTTCTTCTTCTTCTTCGAGAGAGAGAGAGAGAGAGAAGGTGGGGAGGGACAGAGGGAGAGAGAAGAAGAAGAATCCCAAGTAGGTGCCACATCCAGCAAGGAGCTCTACCCAGGCTAGATCTCACAACCCTAAGATCATGACCTGAGCTGAAATCAAGAGTCGGACACTTAACCTACTGAGCCACCCAGGCACACCAACTTAAACCCTTTTTAATGATGAGTCCTATTATGAATGCAGGTTATGTTAATGCCCTATGGTTGTAAATATTACCACATTGTAACTGAACCCAACCTATAGGACAATTCCTATTTTTTTGTAGAAGTTCCTGTTTTTGCTCCTTCCTACAGCCCTACTGCCTGTCTTAGTTCAGTTCCTCACCCATGTCTTGCTTTGGCAATTACATTCAGCATTAAATTGGTCTCTCTGACCTTGCCTCTCCTACCATCTTTCGCCCTCCCCCCTAACTGTCTTGAGTTTTCCTCTGGGTAGGCAAATTGGATCAGCGTAACAATAATACCTAATGTTTATTGAACCCTAGCTACAAGCCAGGCATTGTGCACAGAAGAAGAGTGCAAGACTCCGGGGTGTTGGTTTGGGATCAGTCAGCCAGAATTCCATCTCTGTTCACTTGCTTCACCCCATCTCTGTTCAATTGCTTGTGCAATTTTGGAAAGTTTTTGAAAATTTTCCCTATGGCTCCGTTTCTTTATATGATGTGGATCGCAGCAGCTCTTCCTTCATGAGACTACTGTGAGGACCGCAATGAGTGTACAGCGTAACAGCGCCAAGTGAACATTCAAATATTAGCTATTTTCATTGAGATATAACTCACATATCGTAAAATTCACCCTTTTAAGGTAAATTCAGAGGGCACCGAAGTGGCTCAGTCAGTTAAACGTGTGACTCTTGCTTTCAGCTCAGGTCATGATTTCAGGATCCCTGTTTGGGGCTCAACACTCAGCTTGGAGTCTGCTTGTTTCTCCCTCTCCTTCTCCCCCTACCTCCTCCCCCCACAGTCATGTGCACTTGCTCGCTTTCTCTTTCTTAAATAAATTAGTAAATAAAATATTAAAAAATAAAGCGTAGGGATGCCTGGGTGGCTCAGTCAGCTAAGTGTCTGCCTTCGGCTCAGGTCATGATCCCAGAGTCCTGGGATTGAGTCCCACATTGGGCTCTCTGCTCAGTGGGAAGTCTGTTTCTCCCTTTGTCTGCTCCTCCCTCTGCTTGTGTGCTCTCTCTCTGACTAATAAATAAATAGAATCTTTAAAAAAAAAAGATTCTTCCGTATCTTTAAAAAAATCTAAGTGACTAAAGTGTGCAATTCAGTATTTTTTAGTGTATTCGTAGAGTTGCACAACCATTGCCACCCTCTAATTCCAGAACATTTTTACCATAGTATAAAGATACCTCGTACCCATTAGCAGTCACTCCCCATTCCTACATTTCCCTACACCCATAATTGACCACTAACCTACTCTGTCTCTATCATCTGTCCACAGTCATAAAATCTGTGGTCTTCTGTAACTAGCCCCTTTCACTTAGCTTGAGGTTTTTAATGTTCACCCATATTATAGCAAGTATCAGTCCTTGGTTCCTGCTCATAGCTAATAACGTTCTGTTATATGCATGTGTCACATTTTGCATACCCATTCACCAGCTGATAGACATTTGAGTTGTTTTTTATGTTTGGGCTACTATGATTAATGCCTCTGTGAACAACTGTGTAATACAAGTTTTTTGTGGACAAATATTTGCCTCAATCTTGGAGTGGAATCACTGGATTATATAACTTTTTTTAATAGCTTTATTGAACTACAATTTGTATCCCATATAATTCACCTATTTAAAGTACAAAATTCCGGGGTTTTTAGTCTGTACAAACAACTGTCACCACAATTTTAGAGCAGTTTCATCACCTCAAAAGGAAACACTGTACCCTTTAGCTCTCAAGCCTCTCATCTCAGCCCCCTCCCCAAACCCCTCCTCCCAGCCCTGAGTATCTACTCTCTGTATGAATCGAATCATATAGTACATGGTCTTGTGATTGGCTTCTTTCACTTAGCGGAATGTTTTCAGAGTTCATCCGTCTTATAGCATGTACCAGTACTTATTCCTTTTTAAGGTTGAATAACATTCTGTCTTATGGCTATTCCGTTTTCCCAGTGGTGAACATTTGGGTTGTTTCCATCTTTTAGCTATTATGAATAATACTGCTACAAACATGTGTATACAGATTTCTGTGGGGACATATATTTTCATTTCTCTTGGATATATACCTGGGAGTGGAATTGCAGGATCCCCTGGTAACTCTATGTTTAATCATTTGAGGAACTGCTGGATTGTTTTTCAAAATGGCTGCATCATTTCACATTCCCATCAGCAGTGTATGAAGGTTCTGATTTGTCTCGATCCTGGCCAACACGTGTGTGTGTGTGGCGCGCGCTTATTCTAGCCATCCTGGTGGATGTGAAGTGGTATCTTACTGTGATTTTATTTGCATTTCCCTACTGACCAATGATATTAAACATATCTTTACGTGCCTTATTGCTATTTGTCTTAATTTATTTCTTATTGCTATTAATCTCATTTATCTTAGCTATTACCTTATTTAATCCTCTTAACAGACTTCCTTAGAGTCTCTTAACAGTCAGTGTCCTCCTTTTTACAAAGAAGAAACTGATGCTCAGAGTTAAATAACTTGACTAAGTCACACAGTCCCCAGGGGATCTGTAATGATGTCACTCTTCTCAAAATCCTTCAAAAGTGCCCCAAACCCACAAAAGTGGAGGGGCTCCGGGATCTGGTGCCTACATACTTTTTTCTCTTCTTCTCTTCCACTCTGCCTCCACAGGCCCCAGGTCTCTAGCCACAGCAGAATTTTTATCACCCCTGAAGAAATCATGCTGTTTGATACCTGCCTGGGCCTGTGCCCCTGGTGCTGATTCTGGAATGCCCTTTGTCCTGTTTCCTGAATGAACTTTTACTCAAGCTTCAAGACTCACTCCACTGTTACTGTCTTTGGGAACTTCTGGACACTTCTAGACACAGTCATTTGCTTCCTTGGTTTCAAAGTTTCCTTGTGCTAGGAGTATTCTCTTCCTTGTAGTGTAACGTGGTTTATAAGCTTCTTTCTTCCTCTCTGTCTTGCTCTTTCTCTGACTTGCTCCTTACAGACACTGAGGTGTTCCAGAGCACTGGCCTCTCCCAGAGCCAGAGAGAGCCTGGCACAGAGTTGCTCGATAATTATGTATCGAATGAATACATTTCTCCTTGTTTTGAATATCTGCTCTTCTCAAGGAACATCTGCCCTTCTCATAAAAATAGAATAAAAGACTTTTGCTTTAAAAAGATAGGAAAAGGAAACCTATAGAGCTATATAGGTTTCAGAAGTTCAGAAACTATAAAAGTAATCACTGAATCAGAGGTTGAAGTCTCCCTCTTTCCATTGTTTTCTTTTTTCTTTTTTTTTTTTTTAAGATTTTATTTATTTGACAGAGAGAAACACAGTGAGAGAGGGAACACAAGCAGGGGGAGTGAGAGAGGGAGAAGCAGGCTTCCCGCCGAGCAGGAAGCCTGATGTGGGACTCGATCACGGGTCTCTGGGAACGGGACTTGAGCCGAAGGCAGTCGCTTAAACAACTGAGCCACCGAGGCGCCCCTTTCCATTGTTTTTCTAACCCTTCCGAGGGCCTGTGCTGTCGAGGGCTCAGTCCCAGCAGCATCTGAGCCACCGAGGATGGCTGTGCCAGAGACCTTTGTACCCACCGCAGTTCCCTCTGTCCCACTGGCCATGTTGGATAAGGTGCAATATGAGGTTCTTACGGTTTCAGAATATTTGGGGGAAGCGGTATTTCAAAACCTACAATGTATTTTCCATCGTCAGAAGATACTGGCGGACCAAACAAGGCCATAATTTTATCTAAGACCTTCTTATTAGGTACATTAGAATAGTATCCTAAGCCTAAATACTAAAATTTTAACTTTCAGATTGCAAATCTTATGGAGAGTACAGATCCTCTTCTCATGAAATCTCCATGAAAATATTATTATTATTATTATTAATATTTTATGTATGTGTGAGAGAATGAGAGAGAAAGAGCATGAGAGGGGAGAATGTCAGAGGGAGAAGCAGACTGCCTGCTGAGCAGGGAGCCCGATGTGGGACTGGATCCTGGGACTTCAGGATCATGACCTGAGCCAAAGACCGTCACTTAACCAACTGAGCCACCCAGGAGCCCTGAAAACACTATTTATTTGTTTGTTTGTTTGTTTGTCTATTTTTAAAGATTTTATTTATTTGACAGAGATAAACACAGCCAGAGAGGGAACACAAGCAGGGGGAGTGAGAGAGGGAGAAGCAGGCTTCCTGCTGAGCTGGGAGCCTGATGCGGGGCTCGGTTCCGGGACTCTGGGATCATGACCTGAGCTGAAGGTGGAGAAAACATTATTTTTTAAGATTTACTTATTTGAGAGAGAGAGAGCTCGTGCACAAATAGGAGGGTCAGAGGGAGAAAGAGTCTGCTGGGGAGCAGACTCCCTGCTGAGCACAGAGTTCAACATGGGGCTCCATCCAGGACCCTGATTTCATGACCTGAGCTGAAACCAAGGGTCAGATGCTTAACCGCCTGAGCCACCCAGGTACCCCTGTGATAACGTTGAAAAAAATCTGAGTAACAGAACAGCCTATGTGTCTGTTAAGGGATGGATGAGTAAAGAAGATGTGAGAGAGATGTGTGCAATGGAAGACTATTCAGTCATGAAAAAGAAAGAAATCCTGTCGTTTACAGCAACATGGATGGACCCTGACGGCATTATGCTAAGTCAAATAAGCCAGGTAGAGACAGACATATACTACATGTTATCACTTATATGTAGAGTCTCATAAACAAAGTGAAACTCCTAGAAACCAACTAGAAAAGTGGTTGTGAGGGGCTGGAAGGTGGAGGAAACAGAAAGAGGTTAGTAAAAGGGCATGGACGTTCAGCCATAGGTGAATAAGTTCTTGGGATCTAATGTATAACATGGTGACGATAGTTGATAACACCATACTGTATAATTGAAATTTGCTAAGAGAGTAGAGCTTAAATGTTCTCACAAAAACAAACAACAACAACATAAAAACCACACCAAAACCAAAAACCAACGATAGATGTGAGTGAGGTGATGGACGTGTTCATTAACTAGATGGAGGGAGTCCTTACACTGTATATGTATATCAGAGCATCCTAATGTGCCCCTTAAATACCTTACAGTTTTGTCAATTATATCTCAATGAAGCTGGGAAAAAAAACCCGTAGCAAACACCTTAGTTCCTAGAGCGTAGTGTTTGAAATGGGAATATGGCAACAGCTGTTTTTGGTTTTGCTTTGTTAAAGATTTTTTATTTATTTATTTGACAGATCACAAGTAGGGAGAGAGGGGGAAGCAGGCTCCCTGCTGAGCAGAGAGCCCGATGCGGGCCTCGATCCCAGGACCCTGAGATCATGACCTGAGCTGAAGGCAGAGGCCTTAACCCACTGAGCCACCCAGGCGCCCGCAACAGCTGTTTCTACAGAATAACTCTTCCCTGGGGTGAGGTCCACAATAGCTAGTTAGGGTAACCTTAACCTGTTGGCCAGCTAGAATGGAGCTTTGCAATCTTCACGTACAGGGTGGTTTTGAAAAGGTCACTCTGAGAACACAAAAAGGATGGACCCAGTCACATTTTTCTGCATCCACCTTTGTATAAAGCTTCATGAAAATCTGTGGTAGTAAAATTATAAAATGTTTACATTCTCTACGTGATTAAGAAGTGTCTTAAAACAGCCTGTGTGATTAATAATAGTGATGATGATGATAATGATGATTATCATAATAATAACTGACATCGATTGAGGGCTTATTAGAAGCCAGGTGCTCTGGGGTGCCTGGGTGGCTCAGTTGGTTAAGCGACTGCCTTCGGCTCAGGTCATGATCCCGGAGACCTGGGATCGAGTCCCACATAGGGCTCCCTGCTCGGCGGGAAGCCTGCTTCTCCCTCTCTCACTCCCCCTGCTTGTGTTCCCTCTCTGGCTGTGTTTCTCTCTGTCAAATAAATAAAATCTTAAAAAAAAAAAAAAAAAAAGAAGCCAGGTGCTCTTGTAAGCACTTGACTTAGATGACTTTCTCATTTACTCTGTCCTGTAGCTCTAGGAGGAATTTCTGTGATTCTATGTTACAGATGGAGAAACTGAGGCTCTAGGAGGTTAACTTCCCGTGTTACCTAGTTAATGTGTGGCAGAGCCAGAATTAGTACCTGGGCAGTCTCATTCCAGAGCCTGTCCCCCCGCACACTGACCAGTCTGGCTGCCCAGATAGACTACTCACCCGTGTGCTTAAAGTTCAAGGCAATTGATGTATTAATATGTCATCTGGGCCTAGTTGCAGGAAGAAGAGACCACTCTAGTGTTTTAATTGGTTTACTAAAGGGAATTGAGCGCTTACAAAATCACTGGAAAGACCGGGAGGAATGGGCTCCAGGCTGGCCTGCAGAAATCATTCCCAAAACCAGACTGCCAAACAGGTCCCCCAGGGGGAGGGAGTCAGGAGGCCACCACTGGCCCTGCTGCATTCCAGATGGCATCGCTAGCTGCAGTTCAAGGGTCAAGAGATTGCTTTCCGGAAACTGCCCCCCAACAAACTCCCCAGTTGGGGACGGTTGTCACCACCAAACTTGTGTCTGAGCAGCCATGAAGCTCTGGACCCTAGAAGGCTGCTGCAGGAAAAGCCAGTGTTCCCATAAATGTCCTTGCCAGCATTAATGCCTAAGCAGCAGAAAGATGGCCGCCACCTCACTGCGCTCTTCCAGACCTCACAAAAGAACATCTGATGGATGGACCCTGTTTCACATGGGGAAACTGAACCGTAAAGGAGTCTGGGAAATGTGCTTTTTAATTTTCCAGAAGGGAGTTGGAAAGGATGCTGAAGGTTAATACACAAACCAGCTAACATCTGCTAGGGTAGGAGTGCCTGGCTGGCTCAGTCAGTAGAGTGAAGCATGTGACTCTTGATCTCAGGGTGGTGAGTTCAAGTCCCAGGTTGGGTGTGGAACCTACTTTAAAAAAATGTGTTTTTTAAGAATATCTGCTAGGGTAGAACATGTTAGTTATTCCTAAAAATGATGTGTCATCAGTAAGTAAAACTATTTAGGACACAGACTATGTTCAAAAATCAGTTTTCTTTTTTTTTTAATTAGTCTTTTTTTTTTTTACTTTAAATTTATTTTATTTTTTCAGTGTTCCAAGATTCATTGTTTATGCCCCACACCCAGCGCTCCATGCAATATTAAAAAGCCACGGAATTAACTTTGCTTATCACTGTACAGACCCAGTACTAGTTAGTGTGCTGTTAAGTACCATTGCTGAGATAGTGAAGCTAAAGCTGTCACAGTAAGTACCCTTTCCTGAGTGCCCTCCTAGCTCAGTGGGGCTAGGTGATAAATGAGCTTGTCACA